>VCAZ01000098.1:1619328-1807085 GCA_005784505.1 Bagarius yarrelli
TGTTTGTACTTTATTTTAAGGAAATACATTATAAGCTTACACAATATACACAATATATATACACACAATAGAACCTCTGCATACAAATTGAATTCAGTTTGAAGGTGAAAATGTGCAGCCACCCAAAATATTACCAATTTCAACACTGTGGTCATATTTTTGCATATTAAAACAAAACTATTTTGTTCGTATTTTAGTTCATTTAAACGTATTTTTTTTATATTTTTATTTTCTTGCACACGTTTTGAACTACGCAAATTTCTTGCATGGTGGAAATTCATAAGATGAGATAAAATTGTTAAGAATATTATTATTATCCTAATATATCTCCCAGTTCTAGTCTATTAATGTGGGAGAGTGGTGGCTCATGGTTAAGGTGTTGGACCACCAACCCAAAGATTGTGGGTTCAATTCTCAGCTCCACCCTTAATCCCCAATTGCTCAGTTGTATAATTGAGATAAATGTAAGTCGCTCTGGATAAGGACGTCTGCCACATGCTGTAAATGTCTTAATAAAAATTCTGTTCTTTGCTGTTTTTCTTCTAAAATTGGTATTTTGTGAAATGTTAGAATGGTAATTTATGTTAAAGTCCTGGAAAAGCTAATTTTGCAAATGTGGATATTATGCATGAATAGTAAAAGAAAGTTTCACATCTGGACAGATGTATTGATCGCTGAGAGACCTAAAAGTAATCTGGTTTGATTTTGCAGGGCTGAGGGTGATCGGATGATTCAGGTCATGCTACTGAAGTCTCTCAGACAGGTACGAGCTCTAAAACCGATTCTAAAACCGCTCTTCGTAGCGAGTGTGTGTGAATCTCACGCTCCTCCTTTGTGTAGGTGACCTGCGGCTTTCAGAGCACCAACATGCTGACGGCGCTGCCCAGCTCCTTCCTGGACCCGCTTCTGTCCTTCGCTCTGCTAGAGGACGCAAATATCCGCCTACTCGTCCTGGAAATCCTGACCAGCCTCATCGATCGACACGAGAACCTCCCGAAGTTCTCCAGCGTCAGGTTGGTGGATAGGACGTCCTTCATTTTCCACATAAATGTTAAACAGAAAAATGTCTCCTAACAGAAAAACTCGAGCCGTGAGAAGGTTTCATGTTACTATAGAAACAGTGCAGATTAACGACTCGTCTGTCTTTCTGTAGAATCATCTCAGACATTTCTGTGCTCAAACTCAAGATGGAGAAATGTTCCCGTCAGGACAACCTGTTCATGAAGAAGGTACACAGTTAACTTTCCACACCAGTTTCTCTTAATGAATAATCTTCTGTTCAGGTTTAGTTTAGTTATTGAACTGGGATTCAATTATTTCTGGTTATTTGTCTGTCTGTCTGTCGGCGTGTCTGTCTGTCTGTCGGCGTGTCTGTCTGTCTGTCGGCGTGTCTGTCTGTCTGTCGGCGTGTCTGTCTGTCTGTCGGCGTGTCTGTCTGTCTGTCGGCGTGTCTGTCTGTCTGTCGGCGTGTCTGTCTGTTTTTGTGTGTACGTGTCTGTTTATATCTGTGTGTGTGTGTGTGTGTGTGTGTGTGTGTGTGTGTGTGTGTGTGTGTGTGTGTTGCAGCACGCCCAGCAGCTCTACAGACACATCTATCTGTCGTGTAAGGAGCAGAGCAGCACACAGCCGCACTTTGAGATGCTCTACGCTCTCCTGGCGCTGATCAGTATGGAGTTGGCTAATGAGGAGGTGGTGGTGGATCTCATACGCCTCATTCTGGCCCTGCAGGTGAGACAGGAACAGGACAGGACAGCACGTCCACCACAGAGAACCATGTGATCATTTAACCTTAAACATTTAAAATAAAATGTTGTTAAACAAGCTTTTTATAGCTGCTGATGTAAGTGATGACTTGTGTGTGTGTGTGTGTGTGTGTGTAGGACTTGGCTTCAGTCAGTGAGGAGACGTTGCCGGTGTATAACCGCTGCGCTGTTCACGCTCTCTCCGCTGCCTACCTCAACCTCATCTGCCAGCTCACCACCCTGCCCACCTTCTGCCAGCACATCCACGACGTCAGTGTTCTTCCTATAATATATATACATCACATTTTACAGCACACACACACACACACACACACACACACACGACGTCAGTGCCCTACCTCCGATGTATACACACATTACATTCTACAACACACACACACACACGTGCAGATTTTCTGATCTTACGACTGGTCTCACACTATTTATGTGTGTGTATTTGTGTGTGTGTTGCAGGTTATTGAGATGAGACAGAAAGAAGCACCGTTTCTTTTGCCAGAAGATGTTTTTATTGAAATTCCAAAGTGAGTTTGTTTCTCTCTGTCAGTCGGTTGGTCTGCCTATCTGTCTGTCTGTCTGCCTGCATTCCTGTCTGTCTCTCAGTCCATCCGTCTGTCCCACTTCCTGTTGGTTGGTCAGTCTTTCTGTTTGTCGGTCCATCTGTCGGCAGATTGTCTGTTGATCTGTCTCTCTCTCTCTCGTTCCAAACACAGGGTGGGGATGTAAAAAAGTAAAAGATTAAGAGAAGGAAGAACAAAACAAAGTGGAAAAGAAAACGAACAACCAAAACAACCATCATATAAAGAATAAAAGACATAAAAGAAGGAAGAAAAGAAAAATATAATGAATGAGAGAGAAATAAAAAAGAAAGACGGCGTAACCATGTTATTACTATTGGGCCCCTGACCCCAGTTGTATAAATGAAATAAATGTTAGTCGCTCTGGATAAGGATTTCCGCCAAACGCCAGCAATGGTGTGTGTGTGTGCGTGCGTGCGTGTGTGTGTTGCATGCTTTGTATCAGACTCTGGAGCTGTGAGTCACTTAGCCTTGCTCCTCAGTTTATAGAGCTGTGTGACACTCGTCTGTTACTGCATCGTGACCATTGAATCACACAGCAAAGCTGCTTCGGTCTCACACTCGCACCCATGTGCTTCTTCAGAAAAGCCCTTGACTCGCAGCTCAGTACTGTAAAACATGTACTGTAAAACTGGTGTGTGTGTTGAAAGAAACTTTTGTTGGAATTTTTTGTCCCTTGTGTTGATGTCAGGCTTCCAGAGACGCTGGAGAAACCACGGGGGGAAGTGCTGTTCCAGCAGGCTAAGATCGCCGAGGTGCTGGGAGGAAGTGGCTACAACACCGAGAGACTCGCCACACCGTACATCCCTCAGTTCACAGGTACGACAACCTTCTAGAGTTCATCCTTTAAGCTACCGGATCCAGCCAAGTCGGACACCCGGCTGCACTTTTCCACTGAAAAAGGTCCTCAGATCCTGGCCTGAACCGGACCCAAAATCTTGCCTGTCTCAGGTGTGAACCAGTGACGACAGTAAACAGTATGAAAAGCCTGGAAAAGTCAAAGACTTTTAAAAAAACAGCAATTTCCAACCAGGAATTTCACGACAATTTGGATGTTAAATCTCTGTATATTTATATATTTTTAAATTTAAGTTTTGATAATAATAATTAACGTTCTCGAATGGGACGTTCTCTGCGTGGGGTAACGGCGACTCACAGTTGCAGTTAGTACTTATGTGGTGAGGCAGGAAAATGCAGATTTAGGAATGTTTGGCTCCATGATGTAAATACTTAAAGTTTAGGACTTGAAACATGCGGAATTTTCACTGAGCCAAAAAAGGTTCAAATAATAGAATGAAAACAAGCCAAAGCTTTTAATAGCTTTTACAAAAATTACACACACACACACACACACACACACAGAGCGATATATATTACACGAGCATGTGTTAAAATATTGGACTGTTACCCGGAAGATCTAGGTTCGATTCCCTTAGGGGGAAGGACCCTTAACCCCCAGTTGGTCAGTTGTGTTAAAGAAAAAAAGAGGGAAAATGTAAGTCGCTCTGGATGAGGACGTCTGCCAAATCCCACATGTAATGTAAATGCAGGACGAGGAACCTTCATGCATGAGAGCAGTTTATTAGAGCACTGAATCCTTTTCTTTCCTGTTTCCTCGGATTTGCTTTGCTCATTTCAGTTAAAAACATAAGTGTAAATTTTCTTCTGCTCCTTGTTTCTATTTTTTTTCCAGATGAAGATCGTCTGTCGAAGAGAAAAAGTATCGGAGAAACCATCTCTCTCCAGGTGGAGGTCGAGTCCAGAAACAGTCCAGAAAAAGAGGAGGTCAGAGACGCATTTTTTACACACACACACACACACACACACACATTCTTTATGTGCTAAGAAAGAAAGAAGAAAGAGCATAGTGAAAGAAAGAAAAAAATAAAGTAAGGAAATAAAAGTAGAGCAGTGACAGCTCATATGCTTAACGCTCTGGGTTGATAATCAGAAGACTGGGGTTCAAGTACCACCACTACCAAGCTGCCACTCTTCGGGGTCCCTTGAACAAGGCTCTTAACACGCTTCCTGCTCCAGGGGGCACTGTATTATAGCTCTAACTGCAACCTCCAAAACTGGAATATGCCACAAAAATTGCAGTAATGTAAATGTGACGAATAAAGACTTAGATGGTGAATCAGTAAAGGAAAAAAAAAGGAAATCAGGGAAGGTAGCAATATAAAAGATGCATAGAAGAAGAACAAAAAAACAACACGAGAAAAGAAATAATAAGAAAAATCAAATGAAAATAAAAAAGAACTTAAACAAGGAATGAATCAAAGATGAAATGAAGGAACTTAGAAGGAAATAATCACACGAAAGAGATTAATGAATACAGGCAAAGAGAATAACAGAATGGAAAGAAAGAAAACACACACACACACACACACACACACACACCCTCGTATGGCTTCACTATTTGTTTGTTTTTTTGCTCCACAGAGAACACCAGCTGAGGAAATCACATTTGAAGCACTTAAGAACGCCATCGGTGAGCCTCTCTAATAAAACTTTACTCACTCTACCGAGACTTTCTCCTCTTTCAGAGCTTTTACACACTGAGATAAACACCGCGTTCACATCCATTCACACACCGACTGCGAGTCGAATCACATACTTCCCTGATATATCGTATGAGCACCATAAAGTAGTACATACCCCAACTTTTTCGAGTTTCAAAGGACCAGCAACAGATAGAAAAGTGGGAAGTGGTAGCTCGGTGGTTAAGGTGTTGGACTGGTGTTCAATTCCCTCCCTGTGTGTGTGTGTATGTGTGTTGCGCAGTGGACAGTGTAGGGATGGAGGAGCAGGAGCGTGAGAGGAGGAGGCAGGTGGTGGAGAAGTTCCAGAAGGCCCCGTTCGAGGAGATCGCCGCCCACTGTGGAGCAAGAGTGAGGATTTTTATCTAATCACATGATTAGTGCGTGTGTGTGTGTGTGTGTGTGTGTGTGTATTTTTTCAGTCCACTGTTCACATTCCTCTGTTTCTCCTCAGGCCACTATGCTGCAGAGTAAACTTTCTCAGATTTTTGAAATCACTATCAGGTGCGTCTCAGCTTCACACACACACACACACACACACCAAAGCTGACAGAAAAATAATAAACAATAATGAACGTTATTTATTGCACCGACTTTTATTAAGAAATTTTACTTTCATTAAAGAATTTACATTTATGCAGTAATGGATATTGGATTATCGCTCGATCTTCAACGCTGTTGTTTAAAGGACAGTTTCAGTGAACACACACATCACTTACAACCTTCAAATTATTGCTAAAGCCCCGCCCCCTTGCACAGGAAATGGCTGTTTGACTGACACGGCATATGACCAACTAAAGACTTGTATTTATTATCTGTAATAAAGAAAAGAAGAAAGACGGTAAAAAAAAGAGAACAAAAGAGAGAAAGTGAGAAAGAACGAACGAGAGAAAGAACGAGGGCGAGAAGAAAGGAGGAAATGAAGAATTAATGAAAAGAAAGAGAAGCCATGCAAGAAAATCTAGATTATACAAATGAAGAAATGAAAGAAAAATAAAAGAAACGAGGAAAACAAAAAAAAAGGTTAAAGGAAAGTATAGAAGAAAGAAAGGAAGTAATGAATGAAAAAATGAAGAGAAGAATAATGTTGGAAATAAGCAAAATAAAGAACAAATAAAGAACAAATTAAGGCTGAAGAAATGGAAGGAAACACAGAGAGAAAGAGGACAAACTGCAAAAACAAAGGGGGGGGTAAGAAAAATAGAAAGAGAAGGAAGCGAAAGATAAGAGGGGGGGAATTAAATGAAAAGAAAGATAAGAAATGAAGGTAAAGATCAGACATTTTAATGAAAGAAAAACGGGAAATGAATGAAAAAATAAAGAAAAATAAAGTTGGCAGAATAAGCAAATGAAAGAAAAATAAGAAACACCAATGAGCAAAGTAAAGAAAAACAAAAAAAAGAAAAAGAAAGATAGAAAGGGATGAGAAATTATCACTGAGAATGAGAAATTAACAGTGAAGGCGCATCTACGCTGAATTTTTGGAAAATGTCCCACCAGCCGTGTGTGTGTTCTGTGGGCGGAGCTTATGTGTGTTCCCCTTTGGGGTTTTTAATGTGTTTTGTTCCTCTGTCCATCACAGGCCTCCTCCCAGTCCATCAGGCACCATCACAGCCAGCTACGGCCAAACCCAGACCCGCTCCGTCCCCATCTACGAGATGAAGTTCCCTGACCTGTGTGTGTATTAGCACAGGGAGGAGGAAAAGCTCGTGATGTGGGTGTGCGGGTGTGTGTGTGTGTGCGTATTTGCCCTGTGACCGGCGTTGACGCAGCAAATACCACCTCTTTATAAACACATTGTGAAGAATAAATGCCTGCTGGGCGCCATTACTTTTCCCTCCAATTGCCTCGTCCGTCGTGTTTAGCGTTAGTCCCGTGTTCTGATTTTTTTTTTTTTTTTTTTTTTTTTGTTGAGCGTAAGTGCATGCCGTCGTCCTCTACCGCAGCTACTTTTACTTTAAATAAGTGTTTTCGGTAGAATTGCTGTTTGACGTCCATGTAACATAGTTTAGATTTAGAAAAACGCCTTGGCCTGTTTTTAATTCTCTGTTTTTAACAGGTTTGTTTTTATCGGTGCTATTTGCGTTTTGTATTTCGGTAGATACACTGAAGCTCCTGTGTAAAAAGCTCTGATTAGCGGATTAGCTAGCGTAGGAGATACATTTTTAAACTCATGATCGGATTTGTTTTATGAAGATTTCTGCGTTAGAAATGATCGAATTCTGAAACGTAACATAAGCACTTTGCGCTAAAGATACGCTCGAGCGGCTCTGCGTGTGTTGCCGTATACAGGGCTAATAGAAATAACGCACTTGCACTGGAAAAAAAAAAATCCCAACAATTACATACATTTGTTTTTTTTTTGTCTGATTTTAAAGCGTCCTTAAGTAATTTTTTTTTTAAACGTTTATAATAGCGCTGTTTAGCATCTAACGATCTCCGAACAATGTATGTAAATACGCGTGTGGACATGAAGAGACATTTTAGTTTTAGACCGCACTGACTTTTCTAACTCCGAGCTCGAGGACGCGCAGATGACCAACTAACCAGCATGACATTTAGCCACCATGAATTCACAACTAGAGAGCGACGCTTTACAAATCGCTGCAAACTCCAGGGGGCGCCGTATGAGATAAGATCGAAACACAACGATAGTGATTTAAACCTCAACGTGTAATCGGAGTCTTTCCAGTGCATTCGTTTTGTCCGTTTTTTGGATGACGTACGAACACGTTTTGTTTGAAGGTTATTGTCGTGTGATGACTGTCCTCAAACTGGTGTTGAAGTAAAAGGCTGGTCAGTTTGATCTCGTTAAAATAGTGTTGAGTTTTTTGTTTTTTTTTTATCTCCATGGCAGCGCGACTCCACGTGATCATCTGGTAAACACGTCCTCGTTATCGACGTCTCTTACTGTCCCGTGTGTCACGTTTCCTGTACGCCAGTTTTCAAGAATGATCAAAATGTAAACCGTTCAATAGTAACACCGGGTGGCTCACGTGGCGTTCGGATGATTTCGCTCGTGAATTTCCGAGAATTCCGTCAAAACTAGAACTGTATAAAGAGGCCCTTAGACTCTGAGGATAAAGTTTGATTGATTTTGACACGATTACAAAGGTTCTTGTGTAATATTCTGTAATTGTTTATTGTATGTTTACAGTTAGATTTGGATTTGCATTCTTTTTCCAGATTTTTTTGCTCAATATTAATAGCGTACTCAAAGAATCTTTACACGGAAGTGCGGAACTGCGACGATTCGAAGTGTTATAGTAGGAAAAAAAACACATGGGATTATGAATGATCTGAATTACAGAGATTTCCATCGGAAATTAATATTAATTTAGTCGCCTGTTTATTGTCAAGTAGAATTATTAAATCTTTATTACAAAATGCATTAAATTGGCACCATAATCGCACCTGTCTTATTTTTATTTATATGACAATCCATAACTCTCAAATTCTAAACTGGTTGTTTATTTTTTTATTTTTTTTTTTAATTAACAAGTACAATTTTTATGAGAATTTTGGTTAAAGTGGTCAAATATTAGAAAATGAAAATCTAAACACAGAAATCTACATTTTTTGTTGTTATTTAACATTTGCAGTTTAGTTCCTATTAATGTTTCGGTTGGATCGTTTACAAAAAAAGTTAAAACTAATTTTTAGTGATTTTATTTTTATCGTTTGCTTTTGCCTGCAAATTTTACATCGAAAGCAAAATGAAAAAAAAAAAAAAGTGCACCAAAAGTAAATAAAGGGAATTTTTAGCGGGTGTAAAAACTTTTTAGAAATTAATTTGAATGAATATATCTGACGTTTTAATGTAATAATGTAATCATTCCTATTTCAAGCATAAAATTTATTTTAGCCACCAAATTCGGTAAAATACAAAATCCGATTTCAGTTCAAAATTTAATTTGTTTAATTTCGTTTTAGAGATTTTTTTTGTGTTTAAATACAATTTTCTAATGTGTTGATTGAAGCTCTGTAGGAGTTTTATTATATGTATTATTATAATTGTGATTATTATAACAGTTTTTTTTTATTAGTTAAATTCAGATGGTTTTCTTAAGTCTGTAAATTTTCCCAAGCGTTTGTTCATCTCACTGTATCGCTGTTTCACTGGAGGTCAGTAATAAATCTGGGATCTGTGTGAACGTGTTGCTGTGACACCGAGCTGGAGCTGTGTGTGTGTGTGTGTGTGTGTGTGTGTGTGTGTGTGTGTGTGTGTGTGTGTGTGTGTGTGTGTGTGTGTGTGTGTGTTTCTGTACTCTGATAGAAGTAAAGTTCATGTCTGTGTCCTTTCACTGCGCTTGTACACAGTTTGTTTTTTTTTTGCTGTCGGTTCTGCAGCTGATCAATAATAAACCATCTACAGTGACGAGTGCGGCCGCAATTATTTTGTGTGTGTGTGTGTGTGTGTGTGTGTGTTGTCCAAAAGTATATAAAAATGCTGAAATATGCGAAATGGTCCCAATACTCATTTCCTGATGTACTGATGCCAGTCGAGCTTTGTCACACTCCGTTCTCTTCAACAGCGAGTTGACACACACCACCAGGGGCGCCACTAACAGTTTTGCTCCGTATGAAAGAATGTGAGGTTGGGGCCTCCTATCACACCTGTTCCACACTGTTGTTACTGATAAAACAGTTCTCTGGGGGCCCTCCAATGTGCATGGGCCCTTAGAATCACGCCTCTGTACACCCCACATTGCCCGTCTTGTCTGATGGTGATGGTGGAACCTCGAATAAAAATAGAAAGAAAGCAAAAGAAAGAAGCAAGTGAACATGACGGCGTTATTACAGAGCAGCGCTAACACACGGTGCTAACAGCACTAAGCTAGCAGAACACCTGAAACACAGGTACACCGATCCGTATGAAGACTGTTGAGAGGTTAATTACTGCTTTTATCCTAATATTACCGAAACATTAGCACCGTTTAGTTGTTTACATGAGGATTTGTCTCGTTTTTGTCCTGGAATTTTGGAGGTTAATATAATCAGACTGAGGAAAATCTGAGACACGAGAGTTTTCACTGACAGGACAAACCACAGTCTGTACTCAAGGAAAAGAACAAGTACTCATGGCCATATTTACTCAAGGAAAAGAACAAGTACTCATGGCCATGGACAAGTTACTCAGGAAAAAAAAGAACAAGTACTCATGGCCATATTTACTCAAGAACAAGTACTCATGGCCATATTTACTCAAGGAAAAGAACAAGTACTCATGGCCATATTTACTCAAGGAAAAGGACAAGTACTCATGGCCATATTTACTCAAGAATAAGTACTCATGGCCATATTTACTCAAGGAAAAGGACAAGTACTCATGGCCATATTTACTCAAGGAAAAGAACAAGTACTCATGGCCATATTTACTCAAGGAAAAGAACAAGTACTCATGGCCATATTTACTCAAGGAAAAGAACAAGTACTCATGGCCATATTTACTCAAGGAAAAGAACAAGTACTCATGGCCATATTTACTCAGGTAAAAGTACAAGTACTCATGGCCATATTTACTCATTTACTCAAGGGGGTTAAAAGTACAAGTACTCATGGGCCATATTTACTCAAGTAAAACTCAATTAAAGAAAAGTAAGAACAAGTACTCATGGCCATATTTACTCAAGTACAATATTACTCAAGAAAAAACAAGTACTCATGGCCATATTTACTCAAGTAAAAGTACAAGTACTCATGGCCATATTTACTCAATTAAAAGTACAAGTACTCATGGCCATATTTACTCAAAAAGTTAAACTCAGTACAAGTACTCATGGCCATATTTACTCAATTAAAAGTACAAGTATGATACTCACTCATGGCCATAATTTACTCAAGTTTAAAAGTAAGTTAACAAGTACTCATGGCCATATTTACTCAATTAAAAGTATTAAAAGTACAAGTACTCATGGCCATATTTACTCAAGTAAAAGAACAAGTACTCATGGCCATATTTACTCAAGTAAAAGAACAAGTACTCATGGCCATATTTACTCAAGTAAAAGTACAAGTACTCATGGCCATATTTACTCACTCAATTAAAAGTACAAGTACTCATGGCCATATTTACTCAAATTAAAAGTACAAGTACTCATGGCATGGCATATTTACTCAATTAAAAGTACAAAGTACTCATGGCATATTTACTCATGTAAAAGTACAAGTACTCATGGCCATATTACTCAATTAAAAGTACAAGTACTCATGGCCATATTTACTCAATTAATGGCCAAGTAAAAGTACAAGTACTCATGGCCATATTTACTCATGTATTAAAAGTACAAGTACTCATGGCCATATTTACTCAATAAAAGTTAAAAGTACAAGTACTCATGGCCATATTTACTCAATTAAAAGTACAAGTACTCATAGCCATATTTACTCAATTAAAAGTACAAGTACTCATAGCCATATTTACTCAATTAAAAGTACAAGTACTCATGGCCATATTACTCAATTAAAGTACAAGTAGTCATGGCCATATTTACTCAATTAAAGTACAAGTACTCATGGCCATGGCCATATTACTTAAAAGTCAATACTCATGGCCATATTTAAAGTACAAGTACTCATGGCCATATTTACTCATGTAAAAGTACAAGTACTCATGTAAAATAACAATTTACATATTTACTCAATTAAAAGTACAAGTACTCATAGCCATATTTACTCAATTAAAAGTACAAGTACTCATAGCCATATTTACTCAATTAAAAGTACAAGTACTCATGGCCATATTTACTCAATTAAAAGTACAAGTACTCATAGCCATATTTACTCAATGTAAAAGTAATTTAAGTACAAAAACGTACACGGCCATATGCTCAATGGAACAAGTACCTGGCATAGTTTACTCATGTAAAAGTAACCGATAAAAATGCTTTTTTCTCTTTGTCTGCTTTTCCTTTTTCTTCCTTTGTAGTCTTTCTTTCTTTCTAGCTTTTTCTTTCTTTTTTTCCTCTCTCTCTCCTTTTTTTTTTAGCAATATGAAAATTATGGCAATCTGTACTGAAGTGAAAGTAAAAACTATCCGATGGAAAAACTACTCGAGTAATTGGTTACTAGTTTTTTCTGATTCGATCGACTCGAAGCAAAAACCCCCGAAATTCAAACTACTTGGTGAGTTTTTACATCCCGTCTTCTCCAAAGTCTCTCTGTTCTGATTGGATAACACAGATTAAAGTCAATCTCAGTCCCGTGATTGGACACATAAACATCACATCACCTGTCATTTACAATCACATCTCGAACACACACAGATGTTAATCCAACAGTTAAACGCGGTCTTTATTTTCTACGGTTTAAGATCAGTCCCTTTAAACATAGACTTTATTTTAACTTTATTTTTAAGTAGATTTTTAGTGTTGATTTTGTGTGGATGTCCTACACTTTACCGGGGTGTCCGGACTGTTGTATTAATGCAGGACGTCCCAGTTTTGCTGTTCAGTTTATTTAGTTTTGTTTGTTCATGAAAGTGTGTGTGTGTTTGTGTGGGTGTGTGTGTCTGTGTGTGTTTGGTTCACAGGATATTTGTCGTTTCTTGTACGAGAGCACTTATCAGGAAATATCAGTTTATCAGTGTGTGAAATGTTGTTTCTGTCTTTCTTTCAAAGTGTCCATAGATATTAATAATAGATATATAATCATATAAATGTTAGTTAATAAAAATACAAGTTTCCTTCCATCCATCCATCTATTCATCCATTATTTCTGTCTTTATAGTCTTTCTATCTTTCATTTTTCTTTCTTTGTTTGTTTCTTTCTTAGTTTCTTTCTTTCTTCCTCTTTCTTTTCTTCGTTCTTGCTTTCTCTCTCTCTCTCTCTCTCTCTCTCTCTCTCTCTCTCTCTCCCTCTCTCTCTCCCTGTCTCTCTCTCCCTCTCTCTCTTCTCTCTCTCTTCTCTTTCTCTCTTTCTTTCTTTTTTTCTTTCTTTCCAGTTTTTCATTTCTAATCATTCTTTTTTATTTTTGATATTGGTAGTTAATAAAAATATGTTCATGTTCCTCTGGAACGCTAAAATAGCGTTGAATAATAGAGCTTCGGATTTTAATCAGTAATTAGTTTATTAGTAAATATTTCACTTTTAATTAAGATGAATAAATATTTGAGAAGGATTTTATTCATTATAAGTTCAACTAATATTTGCACTAAACACTGTGGTATCGTATGGTAGTTCGAAATTTTAGTATCGTGACAACGCTGTGTGTGTGTTAGTGAGCGTGTGTGTGTTGTGTGAAGTTGTGTTTAGAGAGAAAAGTTAAATGCAAAATTAGTGATTGTGAACTTTGTTTTAGTGTTGAATAAAAACACTGACGTTTGTTTGTTTGTTTGTTTGTTTGTTTGTTTGTGAAGCTGCAGTGAATAAAGTGTCGTGTGCTGCAGGTCGCTGCTTAAACCACTTCAGTTTATTTCATATCTGATATTTACACAAACACTGAGGGATGAACAGAATAAAGAGACTTTCAGCTCTGAGGAACCCAAACCACCTCCATAAGAACAGTATAAATACACCACCAGCTAGAATAACCCCACCACCTCAATGACATCACAACACAACCCCCCCCCCCCCCCCATCTCTCTACAGTTACTGAAAACACTCTTCTTCTTTCTAGATCTTTTTATCCTTTTTCTTTCTTATATTTATTTTTTCAAATAGTTTTCTTTCTTTGTTTTGCTCTATTTATTTATTGTTTTCTTTTTTCTTTCTTTCTTTCTTTCTTATATTTTTATTTTCTTTCCTATATTTTTATTCCATTTTGTCTTTCTCTATTTGTTTTTTTTTTTTTCTTTCTTTTCTTTCCTTCCATCCATCCATCCATCCATCCATCCATCCATCCATCCAACCTTCCATCCAACCATCCATCCATCCATCCTATCCCATCTTATCCAAAGTCTTTTGTCTTTGACGCTGTCTTTTTAAAAAAATCTTTTACTGTCTTTTCTTTTCTAGTCTTTCTTTCTTTTTATTTTTTTTTTTTTCTGTTTTCCATTTTTTTCAGTGTTTCTTTTTTTCTTTCTATGTTAAAAGTCATGTCTTTTAGCTGGACATCATTCTTCCTGTTTTTTTTTAGAATCTTTGTGGTTTCTCTCTTGGAGCTGATGATCTGCTCTGGTATTTTATATGGTTAATATTTTAGGGTTAAAGTCCTGCTGAGCTGCAGAGGTAAGAGTTTTTGCACACTTTATGCCTCCTCCTTATTCTGTCCATTCATGTTGTTTTCTGCTCATTGTGTGTTTTTAGCGATGATGTTGCGGAGCAGTGTGAGCAGAGGCCTGTGAGATCTTTCGGACAGCGACTTCATGAAGCCGCCATAGCGCTTGGTGGCAGAAGGAGCGTTCCAGCGAAAGTGGGTTATACGGTACTTTGCGGTGTTCTTGGTGTTTGCGTTCTTCTTCTGCTCTTCTTGTAGTTGACGCCTGGTCAGTGAAGCGGTCGCCGTCTCCATGGGCGCCTCCATGGTATCTTCATCACCGGCCGTGACAGACGCACGCACTTTGACCGGCCGCCGTTTGCGACTCACAGGTTTCCCCCAGCGGAAATGCTCCATGGAGTATGTTGGTCTGTCTCCACTGCGTTGAGGTCTCACACTGGGCGGCTGTTCGGGAGAGACATCAGACTGAGACAGAGCTGAGAACAGGATGCTCAGACTCGGGCTGTTTTCCTCCTCCTCCTTCTCCTTGTCCGTCTCCTCTTTATCCTCATCCTCCTCGTCTCTCCGCTGCAGATTTGTGAGCAAGTTTTCAGTGCTACTGACCAGCTGCTTCAGCCTGCACTGCCAGATGCACTCCTACAAACACACACACACACACACACACACACACACACACACCACATTAGGCAAAAATAAGGTTATTATCAGTTATTTTCTCGGCGCGTGTCGTCTCTTCAGCATCAATGGACCAGAATTAGAGGTAAGAGACCTAAAGTTAAAGAGAAGCCTAAAATATTCGGATTTACATCGAAATAAAAAAGACAAACTGTGGAGCTCGATCTCTCTTTCTTTTCTCTCTTTTCCTATTAGTGAACCTTTTTTACTTTCTCTTTGGTCATTTTTCCTTTTTTTACTTCCTTTCTTACTTTTTCTTTTGTTCCTCCTTTCCTCCTTTTTTGTTACCTTCCTTTTTTATTCTTTTCTTCCCCTTCTTGCCTTCTTCCTTACTTCGTCTTTCATCCTTTTGTTTTTCTTTCCTTGCTACCATTTTGACTTCCCTGCTACCTTTTTTCTTTTTTCCTTTCCTTACTTCCCTTCAATTCTTACCTTTCTTCCTTCATTCCTTACTTCCTTTCTCCCTCTCTTCCCCTGTCCTTTTTTCCCTCTCTTTTTTCCTTTCTGCCTTTTCTTTTTTTTCACCTTCCTTCTTCCTTCCTGTCTTCCGTTTCATCCTTCCTTTCTTTCTGTTGTTTCTTTTGTCCTTCCTTTCTTCCTTTATTTTCTGTTTTTTTTTTTTACACGTAACTACACAGGAAGTAACAGGTCGTCCTACAGTAACATTTAATGTGATCATTAAAAATATGCTGTAATTAATAATAACATGCGGCGTCCCCCAGATGAGGACGGTTTCTTCCTACTTTTCCATTGCCACAGTCGCCTCCGGCTTGTTCGTTAAGGACAAACTTACACTTTTCACTGTTACTGCATTCTGTGTAAAGCTGCTTTAGGACAATGTCCATTGTTAAAAGTGCAAAACAAATAAAAATGCAATTAAAATTAAATTAAATCAAAAGCGAGATTAACTAAGCAGTACATTTTCATTCGCGTTTGCAGCATTTGGCGGTTGGGGGCCTTGCGGTGGTGGTTGGTGGTGCTGGGAATCAAATCCAGGTCTTTCTGGTATCAGTCCAACACCTTAGTTTCTTATTGTTATTTGTTAATTACTAAAAAAAATTGTCCTTGGAAAATATAAGCAATTAATAACCAATTAATTAATAAACACAATAATAGCCCCCCCCTTCAGCTACAGATTAAAATTGTGCACTTTTACCAATGCGTAAATAATTTAAAAATAAAAAACAATAATAATAATAATAATAATAATAATGATAATAATAATAATAATAATACTTCCTATTATCTCCTGCGTTACTTGTTTACCCAAAAATGATAAACTGGATGATGATAATTCATTAAATTACGTTTTATGTTGATTGCCATTTTAAAAGGTTTTACTTTTATTTGGTCTGCAGAGTCGAGGCCGTCGCAGTCAGTCGGCTCCCAGCCCTGTCCCTCGACCGCCAAGCCGCACACGCCCAAGGCGAACGCCACCGAGAGCCACCAAACACACTGCATCTGCAGAAGGTTAGAGAGACACATGAAGAATGTTTTAGAACTTGAACTGAACAATAATCTGTGCTTTATATTCAGTTTTAAACCAAAAAAACAACCTTCAGGCCTTTTTTGGTCCTTGACATTTTATCAGATGATTCGCCATAGGAGCTGCTTTGCTCATTAACACAATGAAGTGTGTGTGTGTGTCGTCATGAGTTCTTCTTGATAAAAAGAAACGATGTTTTTTTCCTGCTTCTTTGTGTTCTGCTTTTTACTTACCATTAATTCGTAGCCTTGTAATTACTTTCTGCACTTTTACCTACACTTTTACACACACAGAGTAACACTGTTTGCAGTAGAAGCCCCTCTTAATCGCTCCTTCTTTAATGTCTTGATGGTTCTGAATTTAGCGTTTCTATAGTAACGAAAAATCAGGACGTGGCGGACGAGCCTCATTAACAGGACACAAAACCAGGCTGTTCTTCACCAAAAGACGTATAATCATTGACATGGGGAACTTTTCCCAAAGGAGATTATCATTATCATCATCATCACCACCACCATCATCATCATTATTATTATTATCCAGTAAACATTCACGATAAACGAGACACTGTGAAAGAGAGAAAGGAAAAAATTGGTTTGAAAACAGACTTTAGACTTCCTTTACTTCCTTTATTAAAATCAGAATATTGGTTTTGATTGAATAAAGTTTGCAGGGTTTTAGGACAAATGTTCTTATTGATTAGTAAAAGTTTAATGTAAGACTAACGTGGCTCATGGGCGTGTCTCAGAGTACAGATTAAACCCCATCATGGAGTCTGCTGATCATGAAATAGTTGAACGCGATGCGACGTTAAGCAGCTCACAGAGAGGAGTGAAGACAACGACTTTCAGCGATAAAGGATAACGGACATCGCTGCTGCATGTCAACAGAACTGAGTGGACAATTAAAAAAGGTGACGTTTTACATGCATTAGAACCTGAACCCCAACATGCACGAAAACCTGCAACTTTACACGCATGAGATTCTGCAACTTTACATGCACGAGTGTCCAAATCTACACATAGATGAAATCCTGCAACCTTACATGCACGTGGGCCCGTATCTACACATGTATAAAAACCTGCAACTTTACATGCATGAGATCCTGCAACTTAACATAGATGAGAGCCTGAATCTACACATGCATAAACACCTGCAACTTTACATGCATGAGAACCTGAAACTACACACGCATAATAACCTGAACCTGCACATGCATGAGAACCTGGAACATTACATGCGTTAGAACCAGCAACTTTACATACATTAGAACCTGCTGCTTGGAAGATTATGGGTTCCACCAAGCTGCCACTGATGGGCCCCTGAGCAAGACCCTTAACTACTCAGATAAATGTAATAAAGGCATCTGCCAAATGCCTATAGTATAAACATACATGAGCGCCTACATCTAGACCTTCATTTGGAACCTGAACCTACACATACAGCAGACTCCAAACATCAATTTCCTGTCCATAAAAGCACACTAGCTCGGTTCTTTCTTACCAGCTGTGTCACTGTGAAACCTCTGACTAAAGAACCTACAGCGAATCGCCTGAACAATCAAAAAACACACCAAATTTTCCAACATAGGAAATTCTTACAGCAACCGCAGTATTGCAGCAGCCGCAGCAGCAGCCAAGCCCTGAACACCGTCCTCCCAACACCAACCCTAACCAATAATGACACTACATCACTATACTCTGTGTGTGTGTGTGTGTGTGTGTGTGTATTGTCCTACACGTCTTGCATTACTGTCTAATCTGCACTTTATGGCATCTTGTGTGCTGTTATGTAGAGTATATTAAAAAATAGTAATAAAAAGCTGCTGGATTCAAAAACGATTTGTGCGATTGTGTTTTTTTTTGTTATCTCAAACTTGGATAAAATATATGAATGTATATTTCTTGATGTTTAAAATATTTTAATATACTTTAAAAGTTATTAAGAATTTATACAAAATCATCACACTTTAAATTCTAATTAATAATTAAATCTGTGCATCTGAACACCATAAAGTGTTTATTGCTTATTTAAGCAGGAAAATAAATCAGGTGAAAGAAAAAAACACCTTAATGACAAAAGACGGCCATTAGACTTTTTTGCTTAATTAATATAAATATATGCAATAAATATTCATGTGACTTGTGTTTTATTATTTGGTATTTTTTGTCATTTATATTTTAATAGTATATAGTATAAAAATAAATAATAATTCTATTCTAATAAATTAATCATTATAAATGATAGATTAAATGTAATTTAATTATAAATGATAAAATAATATTAGAATCAATAGAATAGAATAAAACCACATGGGAATTAAAATGTCATGCATAATTTGGACATTAGAATTGATTCTAAATATTCATGTCACACTCCAGCACTGTTAATTATGCATTATAACAACGCGTTTCATAACCTCTTATATCACCAACACCGGTGTGTCTTTAAACCTTTTTTTCTTTCTTTCTTCTGTTTCTATAAATTAATTCAAGCCTTAGAGACTGAAAGAAATCCTCTTCTGAAAGATTTTATCAGTGTGTGTGTGTGTGTGTGTGTGTGTGTGTGTGTGTGAGATCATCTCTGCACAATCGAGACTGAGTGCTACTCAGAATAGTTATAACTGCTATAGTTCGTCATGTCTCATAACCACAGAAAATGAGGTTTTAGTGGAAAAAAACGATGTTATGTGCAAAGCTAAAAACTGAATGTATAAACGAAGAGATTTATAGTTCAAAATGAACCCAAATATTATCTATTATCAAATATCAGCTGTTGTACAGGACCTTAAACTTATTTATACTTTATTAGTTATTAACTTCATTCATATTATTAAAAATTGTCTATAACTTTTAGTTAGAATTAATAAATGAATGTAGATTTGTGGCTAATGAAATGTAAGGTTTTATTGATATTACATAAACGTTGCAGTTTTTGATTTAAGATCTTTAAATATAAAAGACTGAGTTTTATTTACCTTTATTGTGATTTATATTTGTTTCAGCTCTGTTTCTTCCTGCTGGCTGATGGACTCTGTGTCGTCTCTCTGTTGGTCTCCTGAATGAGGTCTGTTCTCTTATTTATACTCTCAGGTGCTCAGCAGCCCCTCAAGGCCACGGCGTAACGGGGACGAATTAAAGGGGGGGATGTGTGCGGTGTCAGAGTTAGGAGGGGGGGGGGGCTGAGGTATATGAGTGGGGAAAAACACTTAGCAATTGTAACACCTCTAATAATTGTTCACACATTACGATAAAAGGAAGAAAAGATAGAAAAGAAGGATTAACAGCTCGGTGCTGTTTCTGGCTAAACACCTGTATTCGAAACCTAAGGAGGACCTGAGGACCCGAGGACCTCAGCACCTGAGCCTGGGGCAATTATGTTTTTGCTTTGTTCAGAAAAAAAAAAGGCATGTGAATTGATTTAGGTTTTTGGTCAAGAAAGTGATGGAAATTTTGATGACATCCATGTCGAAAGAGCCAAAATGTGAGTCAGATTTTGTTCAGTTGGATTTAATTTAAATTGCAATTTATCAGCGGTGGAAAGTTTCTACTTAAGTCAAAGTTTTGCTACTGAAGAAATAATTCACTTGAGTACAAGTAGAAGTACTGAAAAATGAAGTAAATAAGTATTTTTTTCAAGTTACTCACTTACAAAGTACTTTGTGTAGAATGTGGTGCAAGAAGTTGATCTGAATTCAGGATTTATGGGTTTTTCTGTGTTGGACATGCAGAAAGTTACAGAACCTCATATGGTGGACTGAATTGATTAGTTTTTCATGTCTTATAAAAGTGTTAGTCAAAAAGAACTGAACTAGAAAATGTTATAAACAACAAAATTAAAAAAAAACCCCAATAGTTAGCTACTAAAAGGCATCAGCTGAGTATTTACCCTATAAAATGAAATACTATGTATAAATAAGGAGGAAATTGACAGCTTTTCTTTAAAAGAGCTCTGTCACCAGCACCCTCCGGCCACAGGAGGGAGCCCTTCCCAGACTATTTACAACTATTGCGTCTACTTCCCCTCTAGTTCCCGAAGTTAGCTTTATAAGCTAACACATCGCTTCACACATGGTGAATTATTGTCATCCTACCTGAATAGCAAGCACAAGTGTTTTCGCTAACTGTTATGGAAACACCGCTTTCCTCACAAACACGTCTTTGTTCTGTGATTCTGTTTGTTTGTTTTGTTTATTGATATTACGTGTACCGACCTCTGCTATCTGTTACCTCCCTGCTACTGCTTTTCCATACGGATCGTCCACCTGGACCTTTTGTGAAAAAACAAATGTAGAAAAAGTGAATCATTTGTTTTGAACAACTTGAATAAAAGTACCACAATTTTATTATAGTCCAAAAAGTAAAAAAAAGGAAGAAAGCACTGAATTTTCAGATGTGTTGCTGGAATAATTCAGTACATCCAATATGGGGTGACGTGTGTGTAAACAGGCAGACCACAACTTTTTAAAGTCCAGCTCAGTGTAAGACAGATAGATCCAGTTTTAAACCACTTTGGTAAGTATGGTATAGGGCAGGAATGTCCAAACTTGGTTCTGGAGGGTCGGTGTCCTGGAGAGTTTAGCTCCAACTTACCTCAACACACCTACCTCTAGGTTTTAAGTATATCCAGCAACACCTTGATAAGTTGGTTCGGGTGTGTTTAATTAGGGTTGGAGCTAAACTCTGCAGGACACCCCAACCCTCAAGGACTGAGTTTGGATACTCCTGGTATAGGGCCATTATAGCATCAGTTGGTCTTTGGAATGAAGGATACATTGGATTTAAAGCATGAGAGATGATTAGCTTTGCTTCATGTTTATTAAACCACTGGTCTGCCACCAGTCTGCTGTGTGTATTGTATTGCATTATCATTCTGATACCCTTTAAGAAACAGTGTTAGACTACTGGACACACACAGACCTCCAGAATGGTTGGTACCTGGCAGCAAGGCTCGGCAACCCATGTTTTTTGAGTTTCTACCAGCAACGTGTTTAGTCGTTCAAAAGCTGGAAAATACCATGTCAGATGAGGGTGGAGTAGAGGAAGACCAAGTGAATTAATATCTTACAACCTCTGACTGGCACATGTTCCAGGTAATTAGCAGGGGGTTAAAAAATAGGGCAAAGGAACTCAGGGTTGCCAATGCCTGTCCGGCAGTGACCCGACTATCCAGAACAAGTAGTGGGTTTAAGGAATGCCATCATTTTGCAGCCCAAACCACTAATGATTCACACTAGGCACACAACAGTTTGGGTGGTGAGTTTTCTGAAGACCTCACCATACTGTATCTTTTCCAGATGTGGGAAAAACATTTTTCTTCAGAAATGATACATGATTCACCTCATCCAGAACTCAAGATTTCCACTTCTGGCATCAGCAGAATGTCACTATTGCAGCGGTTAAAGTGTTGGAGAATCAGGGTTCGATTCCCAGCACCACCGAGGTGCCACTGTTGGGCCCCTAAGCAAGGCCCCTAACCGCCCAATTGCTCAGTTGTATAACAGAGATAAATGTAAGTCGGACTGGATAATGACGTCTGGCAAATGCTGTAAATAAAAATGATGTTCTGCGGAAAGAAGAAGCCTTTTTAAGTGATAATAATAACCAGCTATGCTAGAACTGTAGGGAGGTTTTTGGATTGTTTATATGAAGTGTGTAGAATGTTTGCTGTGGTTTAAAGAGATTTTTTTTTTCTGTCTTCCCTCTTTCACACTCGCCGATGACTTCACAGCCAATTAATAGATTTGGGAAGGAGTAATTTACTGATGGTGAGTCAGACAGTTAAAAGCAATACTTTTACTTGTATCTCTCTCTCTCTCTCTCTCTCTCTCTCTCTCTCTCTCTCTCTCTCTTTCTCTCTCTCTCTCTTCTCTCTCTTTCCTCTTCTCTCTCTCTGTTTCTCTCTCTCTCTCTCTCTCTTCTCTCCTGTCTCTCTCTCGTCTTCTCTCTCTCTCTCTTTATTTTTTCTGCTTTGTCTGTCTGTTGCTCTTTCTTTTTTACTTACTTTTTTTTGTTTTTTCCTTTTAAGAGTTTTGCCTTCTGTCCTTTCTGTCCTCCTACTTCACTTTCCCCCCCATTCACCCTCAGCGATGACATCACAGCCAATTGATGGTTGAGGAATGAGTAATTTACTGATGGTGAGTCAGATCAAAAGCATTGCATTCACTGAAGAAAAAGTGTGTGTCCTTGTGTCCAACAGTCTTAGTTCATGTCTTTAAGAGTGTGTTAGAATGGGGCCTGAAGGCGCTCGTAAAAACACAATCTACTGTCTTATAGGTTTCTTTCTTTCTTTCTTACTTTCTTTTTTGTCTCTCTTTTAATTCCCTTTTTATATCTTCTTCTTCTCCTCTCTCTCTCTCTCTCTCTCTCTCTCTCTTTTGTTTTTTTTCCTCTTTTACATCCCTCCTTCTTTTTCCTAATTTCTTTCTTTCTTTCTTTCTTTCTTTCTTTCTTTCTTTCTTTCCTTTAATTCCTTTCGTATCTTCTTTTTCTTCTTCTTCTTCTTTTTCTCCTCTCTCTCTCTCTCTCTCTCTCTCTCTCTCTTTTGTTTTCTCCTTTTTTATATCTCTTTTTCTTTTTCCTAATTTCTTTCTTTCTTTCTAACACTTTTTTTTTTGTTACTAACACTATATTTTTAATCTCCCTCCCTCTCTCTCTCTCTCTCTCTCTCTCTCTCTCTCTCTCTCTCTCTCTCTCTCTCTCTCTCTCTCCCGCTCTCTCTCTTTTTCTCTCTATTTCTCTTCAGCATTTCTCTTATTTCTCTTCACGCCCATAATAAATCCTATTAGGAAGGATTACAGGCATAAGATGTCCACTGTCAGTCCTTGAGTTCCACGTAACAAACGGGTAACAGACATGCTGGTGGAACAAGAAGAAAAGAAGAAGATCAGTTCCAGGTAATTATTAACCGTTGCCTTTTTTTTTTTTTTTTTTCAGTTACAACAGCTTTTGGCAGACGCCCTTAGCCAGAGCAACTTACCTTCACACCACAGAGTAATTGGTTAAACGGGCCTTGATCAGGGGCCCAGTAGTGGTAATCGAACCTACAATCTGTAACCGAGTTTAGGCTAAATAACCCCAATAAATCAAAACCGCTTGTTTGTCATTGCACTCTTTTGTCTTTAAGGGTCAATTTTCTATCATATGGGTGAGTGAAACAACAGAAAAACTCTCTCTCGGCTTAATAAAAGTGTCAGGGTGACACCGGGGGGCCGCGAGACCCTCATTCATCACCGTTATTTACTCTTCGGATGGACTGATAACAGTCAGGGTGAAGATATTAGTCAGGAAGGATGTAGGAACTGCGCTTTAATATCCCGAGCTTAAGCACCAGCGTGACCTGGTGAACCCACACGACTGTCCTCAGGTCACACACACATCGACTCGCTGCGTTATAGCACTTTAATGGGTCTTTATGATGTCGGATCTGTAATCCAATCAGAAATACAAACAGCTTGCTGTCATTTCCTGCTCTTTTTTTATTATAAATATAAAATCTTAAACCTCAGCAGGACAGCAGACTCTCCTGGACCGAGTCCTGGTCTAGACAAAGACACAGCACTGATTTGCTGTAGTTTTCAGTAAGAGATTTATTTTACCTTTATGGAAGGAGTCTCCAATTTTTACCTTTATGGAAGGAGTCTCCAATTTCCCTCCCTCACAGGGATTTTACTGTCAATGTATAATTTTACTCTGTCTCTGAAGCATTTCTCTTTTTTATCCATCTGATCTAGCGTGGTGGAACCCATGATCTACCCATGATCAGCAATCTAACACCTTTTTAAGACAAGCTGTGTTTTATTTGCTTTTTTTTTTTATAAATGAATTTTATACGCAACGCAACCAATCAGAGAAACAGGTTTATTTTGAAAAAACAAACATAAACGGTATCAACTGTAGTTTCTTGTTTTTATTACATAAAAAATTATGAAAGGTTTAATGTTTTAATTTATTTTAATTATGCTTGTTATATATTTAATAAACTGTGTAGGGAGGCACTACAACCTTTTTTGGGGGGCAAAGCCCGCGAGTGCCCCCTTAATGCCGGCCCTGGTGCCCCTCCAAGTGGTTTAGTCCTCATTTAACACACAGACCTTTTTGAGTTTTTCAGTAATTTCAGTTTTTTCTGGTTCCTGCTGTAGATTGAAATCTGGTGAGAAGCAGTGGGATATTAATCAAACTCTCCAGAAAACTACCCCATTGTCACTTCACTGAGACGTTGTGGTAGAAGTGGACACCATGCCGCTGTAGGCCACTGCAAATCTGTCCAGAAAACCTTCGCCGGGGGTCAACCGAGTCACGCAGATGGACGCTGGGACTTTTTTGACCCTCCTGGTGGTCCTCTTAGGTGCCGGGGCGAATGAGAACAACATGCACCAGGTGAGCACGTCTCAGTGCGGCGAGTATAGTAACCAGGTGATGACGGACGGCACATGCAAACTGGTGGCCACGCTACCACAGCTGGACGACCAACGCTGCCCCGACATGTTCCGCTGCACTGACGAGGTTTCCTACTGGCTCCATGAGAACGAAGAGCGCAAGCAGCAGATCCTAGAGCTGCGCGAAACCATCTCTGAACTGCAGGAGGAGCTGCGCAACCACCGGCACCGAGTTAAAGTCCTCGAACTGCAGGTCAGGACGGGACAATAGCAGAAAAAACATATTTTATTAGGTCTTAGTAAATATATGTCATACACATTTAACTACTATTTTGTTAATTACTTCCTAATTTCCGAAAACAAGATCAGACAATGTTTACTGGATAAAACTGGTTGTGTCTTTATGATATTTTGGTAAAATCATATAAAATATGAAGTGTATGGACTCCTAAAAGTGGGTCTGGACATCTCAGTGTGTTGGAACTGTTGGTGGCGGCTTTGAGACTGAAAGGATTTGTTTTCAGTTTTGTCTCACTTCTTTTCCGTCTGACTGTAGACCTTGTATGACTTCGGTTCGTCACAGGGTTGTTTCACAGTTCCGGATTTAATTATGGCCTTTGGGAGTTGTGAGTCTTACTACTTCGCCTCGCAGGAGGTGTCAGGGTGATTTACTGGATTTGTTATAGTGTGTCTTTTGGTGGTGTCGCCTCTTTGAGAGTTGATCCTCCACAGAAATGTTATTTTTTGAGGCTGGCTAAAAGACCAGACTTTGCTGAGTTGTACAACTCTGTTGGAGAACCTAGACAGTCTGATCAAGTGGAATGTTCCTGGAATGTGGAATGAGGTTAAGCAAGTTTTGAAACACAACCGATCCATCTCTTTTGGATTTCTCCATCAGTTGTTTCACCGCCCTCTCAGCTAGCCCACTGGCTTGAGGAAATTCCGGGCTACTAGTGATGTGTGTGAAATCCCATGCAGCAGCAGTGCTTGGAACCGTTATCTTGTAGAATGGGTGCCATTGTCTGAAATGAACAGAAACGTTGCCTTTCGGGTTTTGTGATTACTGATCACGACTGATCACAAAGCAAATCAATTACTAACCATCTCAAATATGAGCCAACTAAAATAAGGTAGTATTAACCATTCCACTCAAACATATCTGTAGCCACAGTTGACCTTGGTAGCTCTGGAATGTGGTGTAAGTGAAAAGGCTGTTTTTGTTTGGTTTAGCTTTAAACTGCTAAATATAGAGCATGACACTACCTTATTTTTAATGTCTTTGGTAAGAGAAGGCCAGAACACAATGCCTTGTGTCCTACGCTTGCTCGCCCTAAGAATGGGTGGCCTCTGTGGAATAATCAGCTTTGGCTGGCTAGAAGGCCATCCGGATTGCAAACTCGTTGAAGAACTGGGTTCTGTGCAGTTTGAGTTTGCAGCTCTTTCAGTCTGGCGAATGAGATGTGTTCTAGAGGATCATGACAGTGTGTTGGTGAGGTACACGTGGTTTCCTTTTTGTATGTGATTGTAAACTCATACTCGTCTCTGCAATCTTAGCATCATGTTGAGCTGGAGCTGTATAGACGGGTGTGTTTTAATGTGAATTTGTTTACTATATATTTAATTGTTGAATTTGGTGCACGCAAATACTGCAAGAAGTCCCCTTTTTGACCACCTTTTCCTGAAATAGGTCCCCTTCCTTCAGGGTGAGTGGACTAAAAATCTTGTGTTTCACATTTATATTTACGGCATTTGGCAGATGTCTTTACCCAACGCAACTTATATTTTCCCCCTTTTTTTATACAATTGAGCTATCGTGGGGTTAAGAGCCTTACTTGGTACTTGGTAAGAGCCTTACAGTGGTAACTTGGTGGTGCTGGTAATAAAACCCAGATCAATCAAACACCTTACTACTGAGCCACCACTTCCACCGCCACTTTAGATTAGGTAAACCAGCAGCATTCGGTGTTTTTTGCAGGTCAGGATAGCTCAATGTGGCCGAGTATTCATTTTCCTAAGGAATTATTATACCCAGGAAGCCTTGCAGTGCAGTGAAAAATTCCGGTGGCTGTATTTCTGTGATTACTCACCTTTCATTGACGGAATTTACTCTTTTTACCCTTGGAATAAGCCATGATTTATTATGCGACGGTTTCAACAAGAGTTTTCTTTTGTCATCATCACGATTCTGCACAAACCACTACTGACACCATGTTAGTTGACAAGAGGCATAGGACCAGTGGGACCAGTATAAAAAGTGTCTTTTCTTGAGATGCAGGAGTTTTATTTCTCCACCATAAAACACAGGACGTGTGAACAATTAAACTTCAGGAATTTAGGAATTTAAAGCAACAGAATGCTTATATTCTACATCTTTGGCATTCGGCAGACGTCCTTATCCAGAGCAACTTACATTTATCTCTATATACAACTGAGCAATTGGGGGTTAAGGACTGCTCAGGGGCCCTGCAATAGCAACTGCTGGGAATTGAACCCAGATCTTCCAATTAGCAGTCCATTATATACAATTTAAAAATTTTGTCATAATTTGTGAAGGGTGACATTAAGCATCATCATGTCATCAGGTGTTCTAAGGGTGTACAAACTTTTGCCGTTTTTGGTGTATATCTGTATGAAGCTGATATTGAACAGTCCTGCAGTTACATTTAGGTAAGAGATGTTGTTGAAGGCTTGTTAATGTTCAGGAAGGTGACCCTGACCCAAGTGGAACAGGAAGTGTTTGAATCAATAGTCCAATCGAAGGCACTCTTTGTCTAAAGTGTATAAAAAGCTCCAGTTATTATTTCTCTCAAACATCCCAAAACTGAGTGACGATTTCCCTTTTTTTGTCTTTGTCTTTGGTCTTTTCTGAATTCACCTTGACCCTGAGTGCTAACAGGATTATCTGTAGATCTTGACTCCACGTGCTCGGCCTTGTATCCGTGCTTGTAATCTCATCACCCTGTGCTAGCGGTTTAGTGACACACTGCAGCTGAGATCCAAGCTGTACGTGTTTAAGAAAGAAAATAAAACTGCTATGAACTCCAATTACGGAGTTTTTAAAATTTTTATAAAATGAAAACTAAAAGGGGCAGCATGGTGGCTTAGTGGTTAGCACTGTTGCCTCACAGCAAGAAGGCCTGGGTTCGATTCTTGGGCAGGGGTCTTTCCGTGTGGAGTTTACATGTTCTCCCCATGCTTGTGTGGCTTTACTCCGGGTTCTCCAGTTTCCTCCCACAGTCCAAAAATAAAATAAAACAGTCCAAAAACATGTATGTGTGTGTGGACCTGTGATGGACTGGCAACCTCTCCAGAGTGTCCCCCTCCTGCCTTTTGCCCTTTTAGAGACAGCTGGGATAGACTCCAGCAGATCCCCGTGACCCAGAGTTAGGGAAAAAGCGGGTATAGAAGATGAATGCATGAATCAACAAGAAACCAAAAGACTTTTAAATCGAATGAGGCGATATTTTATTCCTAATAGAAAATAGATTACATAACAAATGTTAAAATTGAGACATTTTTGTGCACAAAATGAGCTCATTTTTAATCTGATGCCTGCTGCAGGTCTCAAAATAGTTGGGACAGGACATGTTTAACATGGTGTAGCATCTTCTCTTCTTTTTTAAAACAGTTTGAGGACGTCTGGGCATCGAGGTTAGGAGTTTCTGGAGGGGTTGCAAGAGTTAATTTTTTTTTTAACCTGTCTTTAACCGCATGCCTCCCAGTGCTCGATTTATTGCAATAAGGGGGTGTACAAACTTTTACACTGGAGGAAAAATCTTTGTATTTTCTCTCAGAAATGAGCTGTATGTGTTTTTTAAACCAGTGTCTCTTGCGTGTTTCTCTTCTCACGTTCATATCAGAGTGAAGAAAAGTTTCGTCTGAACTCGTCCCAGGATCATCGCTTCCATGAGCTGCAGGTTCAGTACACCGAGGCCACCTCACTACTGCATGTCCAGGGCTCCCTCATCTCCGAACTGCAGACTCAGATCCGTAACCTCTCCATGCTGGTGGAAAACCTTCGCCGGACCCCCGGGTGCATGATCAACATCGTCCGCACCAGCCCTCTGCCCAGCACCCAGCACACCCTGCACCCAGGTATAGCAGTGACATCACACATACATTTATATCTTTAAAACATTCTATTCTAGATGTTGGTCTTACTCTTCCTATAATCACATTCAGACCTCTGTGCAGGTTTTCCGCTAGAATGGATCATGTGACGGTGTGAATTTGATCATTCGGTTCCAATAGTATTAGTGAGATCAGACAGTAATGTTGAGGTTCGGAGTTCTGGGGTTCAGTTGGGGTTCCAGTTCATCTCAAAGGTGTTCAGTGTTAAGGGTTGGGTCAGAATCAGGACTCGGTACAGGACATGAGAGTTCTTCTACTCCAGAACGTCCAGAACACAGCATGTCTTAATGGAGATCAGGAGTTTTGTGCACAGGGACATTGTCCTGCTGGGACAGGGTTTAAGTGTCTTAGTTTCAGTGAAGAAAGAATGTAATGATACAACATACGGCAGCTGCGTATTCTGTGTTTGTGGTGACATTTTCATTCATCAGGCTGGATAATCATGTATCCTGTTTCTGTACAGCTGTAACACAGGGAAGTGGTGGTTTGGTGGTTAAGGTGTTGGACTAATACCAGAAAGACCGGGGTTCGATTTCCAGTACCACCAAGCCACCACTGCTGGGCCTCTGAGCAAGGCCCTTAACCCCCAATTGTTCAGTTGTATAAATGAGATCAATGTAAGTCGCTCTGGATAAGGACGTCTCCTTAAAATATTAGCTCTGCACATCCTACAGCTCAAATCATGTTATCATGTTAAAATGTATTCATGTAATTGAAACGCAATTAAAGATGTGTTATTTTTGGGTGCTTGTAGAGATGCAGCATGTTAGAAACTGCCCCATCGACTGTGCCTCCATCTACTACAACGGCGTGCGGAGGTCTGGCATCTACACGGTGGTGCCGTCGTTAGGAGGCAGACCTGTGGACGTTTACTGCGACATGGACACGGACGGTAACCATGAATACGGCAGATGTTTAAATCTACTTACACCACTGGTGTGAGTGGCACAGATAATCACGCCTGAGTCTGATGAGCAGCTGATGAGTTTACATTAATCTATACATTTCTTTAATTACTCACCTATACAAGACAAGAGAAGATTAGCACGGCCTCTGCGCAAAAGTGACACGCAAAACCGTAAAGCATTACTATAGGAGGATCAGGGTTCAAGCCCCACCACCGCCAACTGGTTGCCATAGAGATGACATTTCTGATTGGCTGGTAGTTTCCACTCGCACTAAATTCTACTTTCATTCCAGACCAGTGGTTTCTTAACCACTATTTTTTAACCTGTTTTTGGATCTATGCCACCCTAAGTCAAGTTAAAAACCCCTTACTGCCCCCCTCCACAGTCCAGCCCAAACCCCATACACACAAACTGGACGTTTTTTGTCTTACAGGCCATCATTTAATTCAATATGAGTGACAGTTATTACATTATTCTAATAAAAAATAAGAAATATTCTTTCAAAATAAAGAAATAACTAATTTAGCGACAGATTAGCATAACATATTGAACAAATAGCGTACAAGATTTAGTGAAAGCGCTGTGGCTGTTGATTTGCTGCTATTTTTCATAAATGATAATAACAGTAATAGGAATAAAAGTTGTAGGGAAGATAATTCGCAGAACATTAGCATAATGTTCTCTGTAGCTGTGCTATTAATGTCTTAGAGAAACCTGGCAAACTTCCATATAGAACCGCTTAACACACCTGTTTCTTTAGCGCCTACAGTTAGTGTTCAAATGCGTCTATAGGCACCACCAGATTTCCAATGCCCCTGACATTGTCTAAATGCCCACTGGGGGGTGCTACTGGCCCATTGAGAATAAGGATTTGGCATTATTTCTATGAAAAAACCCTGTGACAGAAGTTACAAGGTTACAATTATCTCATTTTTTTTAGTTTCCAACTAAGCAGTTGATGGTTAAGGGCCTTACTCAGGGGCCCAGCAATGGCAGCTTGACAGTGCTGGAAATTAATCCCACAGCAGTCCAACACCTCAACCACTAACCCACATTTACTTCCACATTATTATAAGGAAACCAACCAATTGCTATTTGCACCCATAGTGTGTTGCTTCTCCTTCAGGCGGCGGCTGGACCGTGATTCAGCGTCGGCAGGACGGCTCGGTGAAATTTGACCGCAGCTGGAAGGAGTATAAGGACGGGTTCGGAGATCTGCACACGGAGTACTGGCTCGGGAATCGACACGTCCATGAGCTGTCGACTCAGGGAGATTATACACTGCGTATAGACATGGAGGACTGGAGCGGGAAACGCAAACATGCTCTTTATCAGAGCTTCAGGTGAGGACTTATAAAACTGTTATAGACGTGTCATTGTTCTTATTCCTTCTGCCCTTATGTAAAAAAAAATATAATCTAGTGATTCTCAACGGGGAGCTAGCGCCTCCTGTGGGCGTTCAGACCATAATGTTTGAACGCTAATTGTGGGCGCTAAAAAAAAAAGGTATGTTCTATGTGAAAATTTGCCCGGTTTCTAGCGCAGCTAAAGAAGAAATGTCGCTAATATAACGTAGATTATCTTCGGTATGACTTTATTCCTGGTACCTTTATTACTTTATCTACCAAAACTGCAGCAAAAAATGACACAGCGCTCTTACTAATTTGATTACAAACTTTAATTTTTGTACGATTTTGTCCAGTATTTTATGCTAATCTGTTTGCCAAATTTGTTACTTTCATTTTTAAGGAATATTTTTATTTCTATAATGCGATAACTGTCATTCATAACAAACGGGGGTCTAATTAAACGATTAGCCTTTACGACAGAAAGCATCCAGTTTGTGTGTATGGGGTTTGGGTTACAACTGATTTAAGGTGTTTATCCAGAATAGATGGAGAACCACTAGTATAATCTATAACCCTGAGTTGACTCAGTTGTGTGTGTGTGTGTGTGTGTGTGGCAGGATTGAGGATGAGGCAGCCCAGTACCGGCTTCACGTCTCGGGCTTCAGCGGTACAGTGGAAGACTCGTTCAGTTGGTATCACAACAAGCAGGACTTCAGCACGCCGGACACAGGAAACATCTGCGCTGAGATCTCACACGCAGGCTGGTGGTACAACCAATGTTTCTACGCCAACCTCAATGGCGTCTACCACAAGGTAATGATTTATCAAAACAAATTCATCCCTTCTATGTCCACAGTTGATATGAATTCTTAAGTTGTGTCAAAAAGCTAATTCTTTTTTCAATGCTGCTTCTGGAGTGTTGGTTAAGGATCGGTGGTGTAGGCAGTGTCATACATTTTTATTTACAGCATTTAGCAGACTTACAAAAGTGCTTTGAGAACCGTTCAATACTGGAACAATAGATCACAAATCAGTGTAACCACCAAAAAACTGTTGAAAAAGCAGCATAAATACCTTTTTTGATCTCGAGTGCAGGAACTTGAGAAAGAATTTGGTCTTCAGTCGTCTTTTGAAGACAGTCAGTGACTCTGGAGCTTAATTATAAAGTCGTAGGTGGTGTTTACACTCGTTTAGTTACACTCGTTGTTCCTGTGGGTTTTCCAGGGCGGTCGTTACTCTCCGAAAGGTAAAAATACACTGGGACCCGATGGGATCGTCTGGTTTACCTGGAAAGACTCCGACTATTACTCCCTGCGTAAGGTGACCATGATGATCCGTCCACGCACCTTCCGACCTCGTCTGTCTCCCTGAGGAACCCTGCAGCAGCTACAGTCGGCCAATCAGAGCTGGTGGGAGACTACGCAGAGTAACTGGATGGTGAGGTCACTTCCTGTGATTCGTTCTCATGAAGGAAAGGATGCTGTGGAAATTCTGCATCATATTAAAGTTTTGGGGTTACAGGCAGACATACACAACCCTCATTTACTGTATATCTATCTGAGCAGTTGAGGGTTAAGGACCTTGCCCAGGGGCCCAGCAGTGACAGATTTATGGTGCTGGAAAATTAATCCAGAACCGGAAGACCAACTTCTTAACCACTGAGCACTTACATTTGTTTCGTTCAGGACCTCAAGTTAGTAAGATTATTATTATTTTTAATTTTTCAACATTTACGCAAAAGAAAACTCCCGTGTCTGATGTATTAGTCACAAGGGACGAGTATTATTTGGGAATGAAGAAAGGTTTACAGGTTTTTGTTTCCTGTTTGTGAATAAAAGAAGCTGCTGTTGGAATGTTTGCGTGCTGTTTATCGCTATACACTTTACGACCAAACTATTTGCAGAAGGTGAAAGCTAAAAAAAAAAGGAGTTGGAGATAAAAGACATGTGGAAAGAAACATTCTTCGGTTTATGATATCATACATTTATACCTAGACTGACAAGACAATTTTAAGCAATAGCCTATCCAGTGCTATGACATCACACCCAGGAGATCAGTAAACTCGAGTACAATCACAGGCTTCACTTATCCGCTTAATTTCCGCTTAAAGTCCAAAGTCCTGTTCAAATAGGACATAAGACTTTTAAGTAGAGAGCGATCGATATCGACTTTTCAGAACTGATACCGATTAATTGCATGTCTATGTCAGCGGTACTCGATATGCAGAACTGATATTTATTTATTGAGTTCTGTTTTTAACCCAATGATGGCAGCAGGACTGTTTATAACACTGTCAATACTGTCACAGCAAACAGAACTAAACGACTCTCATATCTACATCTATATAAGAAAAGGAGTCTACAACTTAAGGAATAAATAATACAAAAGAAAGTCATGTTTATAATTAAAATCTTTAATGAGGTTTATCGAGAGTAAAACTAATAAGGAACATACAAATATTTATACCTAATTAAAAATATTCTCAACTATCCGAATGAAAACTAAGGCTTTACACTATTTTAGTGTGAATTAGTCTTTCAGTTGCTTAGAACTGATATGTGCTGATATGTTTACGTATGACAATTAAAGCAACTTAGGACTGGGCTGATAAACCATATCGAATCTAATCGCGATTAACTTTATGTCGATAACGATAAGATTTGGACAATTCGATTCAGTATAGATTGAAACCCGTTAACATTCTACCGTCCCCCCGGTGGGACACTGTGTTGCATGAGTAAAAGCTGTGTGTCGTAGAAAATTCCGAAAGAAAAAAAGATAAACCTTAAGCTGAGGTTCGTGTAATTAAACTATTTTAAGATACAATAAAAACACAGCAGGTAACGTTACAATCAGCGACTTTATCAGATCGACCTTCGTAAAGGAGCAGTAAAATATAAAGTCCAGACACATTTATATGTCGATAAACATCCATTTTATGTAGCTAAAGCTGAGCTCAGAATGCGAATCGTGACGCCTGTGCTAACACGACGTAAACGCTACACAATGCAAACAAAATGAATGCTGCACTTAATCCCTTTTAAACATGGCGCTGTTTCCGTAATTAAAATACTGATTTTACACCAAACCGACAGATTTTAGCACAGGTGGCAATAATGGGTTGGGCTTATTTTAGCTTATTTTTTAAGCCAAATGTTTAATGTTTTTTTTGGTAATAAACTGTAATTAAAAACAGAATTAATTAACCTTTTTCTGTGGAATTTTTGTGGCTTCAGTCCTTGTAGGGATTTTCTTTTAACGCTGGCAGCTTTTACAATTTATATATCGAAATATATATTTAGTTATCGATTGATATAGAAAAGAAAATTATCGAGATATAATTTTTTTTTGACATATCGCCCAGTCCTAAAGCAAATCAAGTTACTTTTACTCACAGCGCAGTGCCGTAATGGCACGCTATTCTCAAAACAAACACAAGTGATATTACAATACTGATGATAATAATAAAATGATGAAAAATATTGGTCAAAATGATTATCGGTCACTTCCCAGACGCATTTACATAAACACACTGCTTGATCGTGTTTTAATAAATACACAGCTTATACACCTCCTCGTCCTCGCTCACTGAAGAACTCCACTTTAAGAGAATACAAATCGGAGTTTATTAAATCATATCAGAATATCAGACTTTTGTGTTTTTTTTATATATAATTCAAAGAGCAAATAAGATTGCAAACATCACTATACATAAAACAATACATCAGGAACTGAAGCACATGCAGCCGCTTACGTATACGGATAAATGTGGACGCTCGTGTGAGGAAAAGAAGTGCTAGACAAAAAGCAAAGGTTGCATGAAGGAGGTGGGGATGGGATGAGAGGGAAAAAGAGGATGAGGAGATTTATTTCTTTGGAGGATGATAAAGAATAGAAGCGTTTGTATAATTTGTGAATGAGGAATAAAAATACATGTGCAAAAAAAAAGGGCCAGCCCTCCATTAGATGCTTTAGACTGACGATCAGGTGTGTGTGTGTGTGTGTGTGAAAGAAAAGAGAGAGATAATACGCAGGTTAGACACACTGTCCGCTCTTGGTTAGCACTGTGAATAAAAAGTGCATAGCGTAGAACACATGCTGATCTTCCTCAGCACTTTAAGGCACGATGACGAGGAGAAATTCTACCACTCCAAAACTAACAAACAAACAAAAAGATGCTGTAAAGAAAAAAAAAAAAAACTGTGCAAGACACTCGTTCGCCTTGCTCGTTCATTCGTTCTCTCTCTAGCAGATTCGTCTCTGCCGGATCGACCCGCCCGTCCCGTACGGCACGCCATTTGTGTCACTGGAATGTTTTGCTTGGAAATCTCTTTTAAAATTAAAATCAAGATATAATTCGGTGTTAACGAAATTCTTACGCAACAAATTTACACCAATTTATTTCCCCTACTGCCCTTTTTATAAAATACTCACGTGTCGTCTCGAAGGCGATGCAAACTGTAGGTGAAGATTTGACACAATATTCTAATAATCATTATTATTATTATTATTAATTAGACATCAAACACACCATCTATTTTCATCATTGTTATCGTTAGCAAGTTAATCATTTCTGTTATTCTCAGAATTTTAAAATATATTTCACTTTGAAGAAAGGAGCCTCCAGTGTCAGTCATTAAAGCTATTTCTAAACTTTTGCTTTAATTAAGTTAAAAAAAACACCCTTAACTTGTTACTATAGCAACATTAGCATATAGCTAATACTATAGCAATATAGCGATTAACCCTTAGAGACCCCACAGTCGGATGTCTGCAAGTCTCATTATTGTGCTGTTACATTACAAAACCCCTCTGATGTTCTAATATCACCATACTGGTTTTACCCAAAGTCTTCCATTGCTATGGGTTACGGCTGACGATTTATACTCATGATACTTCTGAATGTTCTATTATTGCTCATTGTATATTAATATTATCATATATAATTAATGTATAAATAAACAATAAACCGAACACTTCACCGGAACCTTATTTTTCGGACTGCTGATTGGCTGGGACGACTTTTTTATAAAGAAAATTAAATCAATAATTGCTTTAGCAAATCACTTCCAGTGACACAAATATCATCCCATAATAATCAGACAGGACCGGACAGAAAAACACTGAACGGAATTACTGTAGCATCATGCAGAGTACTGTGTGTGTGTGTGTGTGTGTGTGTGTGAGAGAGAGTGTGTGTGTGTAGCCTTGCGTCGTTTGGGACAAAGAATTTGGATTAAAAGCAGAAGGTTTCAGGCAGATGTTTTCGTGTTGAAGGAGAGGATGTGATATTTTACCAAACCTCAAACCTCCTTTGGTCTGAGATCAACAATCTTTTCATGGCACTGAGGTTACAGACTAATACAGATGTTAAAGAGGAACAGAAAAGAGAGAGAGGGAGAGAGAGAAGGAGAAAGAGAGAGAACGAGTGAGACAGACAGAAAGGGAGATTGAGAGAGAGAAAGAAAGAGAGGAAGAAAAATAGAGAGAGGAAGAGAGCGAGGAAGACGAATGGAAAGGGAGATTAAAAGAGAGAGAGGGAAAAAGAAAAAAGGGGGGGGGAGAAGGAAGGAAGAGAGAGAAGAGAGAGGGTGACAGAAAAAGAGAGAGAGAGAGAGAGAGAGAGAGAGAGAGAGAGAGAGAGAGAGACGGAGTCTTCTTTACAGGGTAGTAAACTGACTGTGAGCGTGTCTCAGCTTCTCAGCAATCTGTAAGTACAGAAAAGCACAAAATATCTGTTACACACACATGAACACACACACACACAGGTGTAAAGTAAGTAATAATAATAATAATAATAATACTTCATTACTTAAGTATTTTTTGGAGAACTTTACTTTCACTTCACTACATTTCCTTAATAAAATGTTAAATTTACTCAGATTTTTTCCCCCTTTTTTCTGATTGACGCTTTTTACTGTCCAAAAATGGAATTAATCATTGGATTTTATTACTATTTAATATTTTATTACTCGTTTACAGTTATTATCTCTGTTATCATTCCCTGCTGTGATCCGGGTCTAAACTGCAGCGCTTACCGTCTCGTAGAATTTGGCTTGCTGCTCCAGGTACAGCTGCATCACTCGGTTATAGTCGTAGATGCGGTTACTATGGAAATGATTCATCTCCGCTGTAGGAACCCAGAAATCGGGTTAAAGGTCAAAGTCAGGATCAGGTTACACAATAACAACAATCACACCATACACTTTACACACAGTCGCTTTAATCTGTAGCCGAGGGTTAATGGATGCTCCGTGTGTGTGTGTGTGTGTGTGTGTGTGTGTGTGTGTACCTTGTAATGCATAAGACATGGTGCTGGTTCTCTTGCCCATAGTGACCTTTTCTGCAGGTGTGATTTTATTGGTCACCACCAGTTTGTCTGCCTCTTTCACTTTCTCGATGGCGGCCTGCGGGAATAGAAACATAACACGCAACGGGACGTCTGAGCAGCAGTTCCTACACCGGTGGTATCTAATCGACTTTAGAGTCCACAGTTCACCTTATGGACTCCGATGGTGTCGGGAAAACAGCCCAGAAGCCCTTTGTACTCGTTGTTGGTCTCCATGAGGAAGTGAAGATCTTTTTTAGGCTGAAGTTGGATGAAGAAACATTCGTGAGGTTATTAAAACGCACAATCAGCATGAGTCACTTCCGCAGACACACGGCATGATCGCCATCAAATCAAAACTAATTCACACACACACACACACACACACACACGTCACAAGATTAAAGATACAGTATCTTCTGTATATGTACTGATACCAACATCACAAGATTATCCACAGATTTATAGAAAACAGAACCCGACTTTATGTGTATATATAAATAAGTATAAATAAATGAAAATCCGGCTGTGTGTCTGATCTAACAGGAACCCGGGAGTCCGGTGGCTTTTAGTGTCACGTGTTTTTCCTTTATTAAATAATCTACTGTCTCTGTAACAATTGTTTTAATAGACGATTCACTAACGGTTATTAAATTGATTAATGGAGGATTGTTTCAGTTATTTTAACTGCACTTAGATAAAATACAGGGTTTTTGTTCGTTCTCTAACTGAGAAATAAAATAAGAAAATCACGTCTGCTTGTAAACAAGTATTTTAACAACGCTGAAATTATTCCACTAATTAATAAGCACATATAATAATAAGAACCTCGATACACAAACACACACCCTCCTTCGCCAAAAGTTTCGTTTTTATCTCAGGTTAAAAGAATAACTTTGTGTTGTGTTTTTCTGTCTCTCTTTCTCCATTTCTTTATCTATGTCTCGCTTTCTGTCTCTTTCTCTCTCTCTCTGTCTCTCTCTCTCTGTCTCTCTCTCTCTCTCTCTCTCTCTCTCTCTCTCTGTCTCTCTCTCTGTCTCTCTCTCTCTCTCTCTCTCTCTCTCTCTCTCTCTCTCTGTCTCTCTCTCTCTTTCTCTGTCTCCCTTTCTCTCTCTCAGAATTCAGAATTGCTTTATTGGCATGAATGTAAATAAATGACACTGTTGCTAAAGCAGATACATTAGAATTATAAACAAAATAAAGGAACAGGAAATATAACAATAATAATATACACAAAAAGAATAATAATAAAGATATATACAAATGTCAGTGTATAGAGTGTGTAGTGTGAGGTGTAAGTGTATGATGTGTGTGTGTGTGTAATGATTGTGTGTGGTGATGGTGTTCAGTGAGTATGTGTGTTGTGTCCGTGTGTGTGTGTGTGTGTGTCCGTGTGTGTGTGTGTGTGTGTGTGTGTGTGTGTATTTAGGGTTTCTGTAGGACACTGGGTGTCTCACTGTTCCTGCTTCCTCCTTCACCTAAAACAATGGCCAGTTTTTCTTGCTCTGTTAAATTGCTATAATTGCGCTCTCTCTCTTTGTCTGTTTCTCGCTCTCTCTCTTTGTCTGTTTCTCGCTCTCTCTCTTTGTCTCTTTCTCGCTCTCTCTCTTTGTCTCTTTCTCGCTCTCTCTCTTTGTCTTTTCTCGCTCTCTCTCTTTGTCTCTTTCTCGCTCTCTCTTTGTCTCTTTTTCTCGCCTCTCTCTTTGTCTCTTTTTTCTCTTTTGTCTCGCTCTCTCTTTGTCTCTTTTTCTCGCTCTCTCTTTGTCTCTTTCTCTCTCTCTCTCTTCTCTTTGTCTCTTTCTCGCTCTTCTCTGTCTCTTTCTCGCTCTCTCTCTGTCTCTTTCTCGCTCTCTCTCTGGTCTGTCTCTTCTCTCTTTCTCTTCTCTCTCTCTTTTGTCTCTCTCTCTCTCTGTCTGTTTCTCTCTCTCTCTCTCTCTCTGTCTGTTTCTCTCTCTCTCTCTGTCCTGTTTCTCTCTCTCTCTCTCTCTCTATATCTCTCTCTCTGTCTGTTTTCTCTCTCTCTCTCTATTTCTCTCTCTCTGTCTGTTTCTCTTCTCTCTCTCTGTCTTTTTTTCTCTCTCTTTCTCTGTCTCTTTTTCTCTCTCTCTTTTTCTCTCTCTCTTTTGTCTCTTTTTTCTCTCTCTCTCTCTCTTTGTCTCTTTGTTCTCTCTCTCTCTCTTGTCTCTTTTTCTCTAGTCTCTCTTTGTCTCTTTTTCTCTCTATCTGTCTCTCTTTTGTCTCTTTTCTCTCTGTTCTCTCTCTTTGTCTCTCTTTGTCTCTGTGTCTCTCTCTTGTCTCTTTCTCTCTGTCTCTCTTTCTCTCTGTGTCTCTTTCTCTCTCTCTGTGTCTCTTTCTCTCTCTCTGTGTCTCTTTCTCTCTCTCTCTGTGTCTCTTTCTCTCTCTCTCTGTGTCTCTTTCTCTCTCTCTCTGTGTCTCTTTCTCTCTCTCTCTCTGTGTCTCTTCTCTCTCTCTCTCTCTGTGTCTCTTTCTCTCTCTCTCTGTGTCTCTTTCTCTCTCTCTCTGTGTCTCTTTCTCTCTCTTTCTCTCTCATGTATTCCACAAGAAAAAAAATATGTGGTCGATGTTGTTCTGCTTCAGTGGGTAAATGCATTTTTTACATAAATTAAAAGCTCCATAATTTTTGTTCTCTCTTTCTCTCCCTGTCTCTTCCTCTCTCTCTTTCCCCCTCTCCCTTTGCCTACGTCTTTCTCCCTTTGTCTCAGTCTTTCTCCCTTTGTCTCAGTCTCTCTCTAATCTCTCCCTGAATTAGAAGAAAAGAGACTACAAGTGTCCCTAAATCTTTGATATAACTCTGAATCGAGGGCACTTTTTGTCTCTATCACAGCTCTGACTAACATCCACAGGGAATAAAAAGCACTTCATATCGGTCACGTTTAAAACTCTGCGAATAAAATAAGATGCCAATTCAAAATCTTGAGGACATTTTAGCGCTGAAAACGTTCCGAAAGCCCGACTGAAACCTCAACCAATTATCAGGCGTGTAACAGCGTACCTGCTCGGCCACCATCTGAGCGATCTCCTCGTAGGTCTTCCCCGCTGCCGTGAGAGCGTCCGTGAGTGTAGCTTCTCCTGCAGGACAAAACCACAAGCCCTTGCTTAAACACTTAAACTCCATTGAACCCTTCCATTAGAGTTCAACCGGTCACACAGAGACAAAATAACAGACATGAGAGAACCTAGAGACCAAAGACAGGACGACAGCAGAGACACTAGGTGAGAGCAGAGACACAAAACGAGAGCAGAGACACGAGATGACAAATAAAAAAGGGAAAAGAGCAGACAAAACAAGATCAGAGGAGAACATGAGCTGACAGGAGAGAAACGAAAAAGAGACCAGAGACACTAGACAACAAAAAAAGATACTAGACGAGAGCAAAAACAAGACAACAGAGGAGATACTAGACGAGAGAAAGGACATGAGACGAGAGCAGAGAAGCAAGACAACAGAAGAGACACAAGACGGTAGAAGAGACACAGGACAAAAGCAGAGACACGAGACAACAGCAGATAAACAAGACGACAGAAGAGACATGAGACAAAAGCAGAGACACCAGACGAGAGGCGAGAGCAGACAGACGGGGGCGAGAGCAGACAGACCAGAGGCGAGAGCCAAGAGCAGACAGACAGGAGGCGAGAGCTGTGTGCAGACCTTCATATCCGCTGCTGTTAAAGACAGACGACAGGTTCTGGAAGGCTTTCCCGATCCTCTGGTACTCTTTAGGCAGCGCTGATGAGGGAAAAAGAGATCTTTAGTGCTGAACGCCCAGAAACGATCACACTCTGAGATCTGTTAGGTTTCTCACTCACGGCCTGTACAGCGCTTCCAGTGCTCCTGTCCCACAGTCAGCAGGTCCTTCACGCCGTCGTCCATCGCTTTGGTAAAACGACTGAACTGCTCACACTTCTGCTCACTAACACACCATAAACATCAACACTTAGTGCTTTACCTATACAGAAGAGTTTACAGCTGCTATAGGGGAGTTTACAGCTGCTATAGGGGAGTTTACAGCTGCTATAGGGGAGTTTACAGCTGCTATAGGGGAGTTTACAGCTGCTATAGGGGAGTTTACAGGTGCTATAGGGGAGTTTACAGCTGCTATAGGGGAGTTTACAGCTGCTATAGGGGAGTTTACAGCTGCATAGAAGAGTTTACAGCTGAGCTAAAGAGAGTTTACAGCTGCTATAGAGAGTTTACAGCTGCTATAGAGGAGTTTACAGCTAGAGGAGTGCATAGAGGAGTTTACAGCTGCTATAGGGGAGTTTACAGCTGCTATAGGGGAGTTTACAGGTGCTATAGGGGAGTTTACAGCTGCTATAGGGGAGTTTACAGCTGCTATAGGGGAGTTTACAGCTGCTATAGGGGAGTTTACAGCTGCTATAGAGGAGTTTACAGCTGCTATAGAGGAATTTACAGCTGCTATAGAGGAATTTACAGCTGCTATAGAGGAATTTACAGGTATAGAGGAGTTTACAGGTGCTATAGAGAGGAGTTTACAGGTGCTATAGAGGAGTTTACAGGTGCTAAGCTAGAGAGTTTAGGTGCTATAGAGGAGTTTACAGGGTGCTATAGGGGAATTTACAGCTGCTATAGAGGAATTTACAGCTGCTATAGAGGAATTTACAGCTGCTATAGAGGAATTTACAGCTGCTATAGAGGAGTTTACAGCTGCTATAGGTGGAGTTTACAGGTGCTTAGGGGAGTTTACAGGTGCTATAGGGGAGTTTACAGGTGCTATAGGGGGTACAGGGCATAGGGAGTTTACAGGTGCTATAGAGGAGTTTACAGGCTGAGTACAGGTGCTATAGAAGAGTTTACAGGTGCTATAGAGGAGTTTACAGGGGCTATAGGGGAGTTTACAGGTGCTATAGAGGAGTTTACAGGGAGCTGCTATAGAGGAGTTTACAGCTGAGCTTATAGGGGAGTTTACAGGTGCTATAGGGGAGTTTACAGCTGCTATAGGGGAGTTTACAGCAGCTATAGGGGAGTTTACAGCTGCTATAGGGGAGTTTACAGCTGCTATAGGGGAGTTTACAGGTGCTATAGGGGAGTTTACAGCTGCTATAGAGGAGTTTACAGGTGCTATAGAAGAGTTTAAGGCTGCAGGGTTTACAGGTGCTATAGAGGAGTTTACAGGTGCTATAGAGGAGTTTACAGCTGCTATAGAGGAGTTTACAGGATAGAGAGTTTACAGCTGCTATAGAGGAGTTACTATACAGAGGCTGAGAAGAGTTTACAGCTGCTATACAGCTGCTTAGGTGCTAAGAGTTTACAGGTGCTATAGAGGAGTTAAGGTTGATCTATTTTACAGCTGCTATAGGGAGTTTACAGCTGCTATAGGGAGAGTTTACAGTGCTGCTAATAGGGGACAGGTGTATCGAGGATTTACAGGATGTATAGAGGAATTTACAGCTGCTATAGAGGAATTTACAGCTGCTATAGAGGAGTTTACAGCTGCTATAGAGGAGTTTACAGCTGCTATAGAGGAGTTACCCAGCTTAGGGAGTTACAGCTGCTATAGAGGAGTTTTAAAAGTGACCATGTTTTTGGTGACAGATTGGTGGCCTATAGGACTATTTTACTTCATTAACATGTCTATCAGCTTTTAGATTACATTAATCTGTACTTTTAAAATGTTTGAGAGGTTGTGGTTGGAGGAAATTAGGACTTTGTGCCTACACATCGAGGAGCTCCAAGTCAGGCAGTCCCTCCGGCTCGATGGTGGAGAAGATCATCACCCCGACCGTCTCGTCCTTCTCTGCTTTCCTCTTCCCCATTTTCCAGTCCTGAGAGACACAAACGCACTGATCAGTTCACTCATCTTCACTCGCAGCTGCACGTGTCATCCAATCATCTGTTCTTCAGCTCCCATCACACCTTCTCGTCCTTGTAAGTGAGGAAGAGCTGGAAGACCTCGCTGGTAGAGACGACAGGATGCCGGCACATTCTAGACATCCAGGCCTGCAGCCTCTCCATTCGCATCTTAATGAACTCCTCCTCAAAACGGCCTGAGACACAAACAGCAGAAACAAAACTTACTGTTCTGCTCTGCGTTGACTTACTTACACACACACACCTAAACTTGCACTCAGATGCACACAAACACTCATGTGTCTGCAATCTTGCCCTTGGGCACCCAAACACACTATTACGTAGCTTTCTTTTTACGTACCTGTGACCTGTTTGTCAGGTAGGGATGGGATGGGGATGGCCGAGCCAAACTTCTCCAGCAGTCTCTCATACAGCCAATCAAAGTGCTTGTAGCGATGATTGACAGGTTTGTTGGTGGTCTGAGTAGAGGAAATAACAATGTGTGTGATGTGTGTGTTTGATGTACATGATTTGTTTGTTGTGTTTGTTTTATGTGTATGATGTGCATGATGCATGTGTTTGATGTGTGTGATGTGTTAGTTTGATGTGCATGATGCATGTGTTTGATGTGTGTGATGTGTTAGTTTGATGTGTTTAATGTGTGTGATGTTTGTTTGATGTGTGAGTGGTGATTGTTTGATGTGTTTGTTTACTGTGTTTGATGTATTTGATGTGCATAATGTGTGTGATGTGTTTAATGTGTGTGATGTGCTTGTTCGAACTGTTTGATGTGTTTGTTTGATGTGATGTATTTGATGTGCATAATGTGCATAATGTGTGTGATGTGCATAATGTGTGTGATGTGCATAATGTGTGTGTGTGATTGTGTGTGTGTTTGACATGTGTGATGTGTTTGTGATGTTGTTTATTGGACTCACATTAGGGGTGACCTGGTACTCGATGTAGCTCTTCAGCCCGTACATTTTGGAGCCTTTTTTGGGGTCTGCTACAACGCAGTCCAGCTGAGGCTCAGTGTACTCCCACACCGGGCCGACCTCACCACTCTGCAACACACACACACACACACACACACACACACACACACACACACTTAAAACTATTTACTTAACAAAAAAAAACATTAGACACTGAAAGTCTTCTTTGTCGTGAGTGGCACATCATCAGACCGTCACAAAGACAACTAACATCATTATTCTTCTGCAGTCATGGAGAATATTTTATTTATAGTTGGTGGACACCTCACCAGCACACCCCCCCCCCACCCCACCCCCTATAAGTGTTCTCCAAACAGTTCTCCAAACTGTGTCCACAAACTCACAGCTATCTGGAATGTATTTGTATACTGAAGCATTCCATTCTCCCTTCACTGGAACTAAGAGACTCAAACCCTGTCCCAGCAGGACAATGTCCCTGTGCGCAAAACCCCATGAAGACATGCTGTGTTCTGGATGTTCTGGCCTGGAAGAATTTTCATGTCCTGTACCAAGTCCTGATTCTCACTCAACTCCTAACACTGAACACCTTTGGGATGAACTGGAACCCTGACTGAACCCCAGACCTCCTCACCTTAACATTACTGTCTGATCTCTCTAATACTACTGGAACTGAATGATCAAATCCCCTTAGTCACATGACCCAACCGAGTAGAAAACCTGTATAGAAATGCATTATTTGTAACAGTCTGGGACATGATCCTTCTTAAATCATCTCCAGTTACTGTTGGGCCACGCCTACACTGACACTAGCGACTCCTTCTATAAACCGGTGCATAAACATCAGCATGTGGGCAGGTGGTAGCTCAGTGGTTTGAGTGTTGGACTACTTATCAGAAAGGCTGTGGGTTTAATTCCCAGCACTGTCAAACTGGCACTGCTCGGCCCCTGAGAAAGGCCCTTAACCCATAACTGCTTAGTTGCATAGATTTGATAAATGGAAGTTCTTTAATTAAGCCTGTACCACCAAGCTGCTTGGATTATTTCCTTAAATTACTGAACAAACAAACGTTTTTGCACATGTACAAACATTTGGATTTACAGCATTTGGTGGACCAGAGCGGCTTACATTTATCTCTTTATACAACTGAGCGATTAGAGGTTAAGGGCCTTGCTCAGGGGCCCAGCAGTGGTAACTTGATGGTGCTGGAAATTAAACCCAGATCTTCCAATTAGCAGTCCAACACCACTGCACTACCACTTCACATAATTATTATTATACCTAAAAACAAACCATTAATTCTAAAAAAAAAAAAAAAAGTTCAAGTGAACACAATCTTTCTAAAAATTATTTTTGCTTTTCTGTTTTGCATTGACCTGCACTTTCACTATTAATTATAAGGCATTTTATATCCCATAATTTTAAAACTTTCACTGGTGTTATATTCTAAATGTTGACTTTACTTCTACCAAAGTCATTTTCTGCTAAAATAACTACACTTTTACTCAAGAGTTGAGTTGAGTTACTTCGTCCCCCTCTGCACAGTACGAGCCTCTGGGAACCAGGTGTTGCTATGGAAACGTGAGGACTGGTGAAGGTGTGTGAGATATGTGGAAAACATTATCCCTCGCTTCTTTCCTGATACTGTAAGTAATTAGCAAGATGGATGTGGATCTCACATAGACAGACAGCTTGGGTCCTTTGGGGCCCTGTTTGGACAGGAGGTACAGCTCAGGACCTGATTTGGAGAATCCTGGGAATCTGTGTGTGGAAAAGAATGACAAATGACATCATCATCCTCCTCCTCCTCTTTCTCCTCCTCCTCTTCATCACACTAATTAAGCTGCAGACGTCTCTGTACTCGGTAAACTCGTCTCTGTGCACTTACTTGTTAAGGGTGATTTTCATGGAGGATCCATGAGCTCCTCCTCTGGACATGGCTCCGCCCTCGCTCGTTTCACTCTCGCCAAAGCCGCCCGAGGACTTCCTTTCGTCCCAGTCGTCGTCCCACTCGTCATCCTCGGCACCTTTAAACCGCGTTACTGAGTTACACACCGTTTCTATATATTCACATTAATTCAATCTTCTATATTATCAGATGGTGGATGTAATTTTGCAAAGTAGGTTAAGACCCTTTATTGATCCTGAATCAACAATTAAATCAACCAATCACAACCAACTGATGTCATCATCGGTGTGTCGGCTAAACCCGCCTCAATCTATTTTTAAATCTTTCCTTTTTTTGTTCACAAACAAACTGAAAAACTTTTAGTAAATTCTAAAAAAAATATCTTATTTACTTATGCAATTATTTACAATTTCCTGATCCTGACGATTCCTGGATTAACATTAAATCACAACATGAAATTAAACTTAAACTTTATTAAAATAATTGATGATAATCAGGAAACAACATTAGTGAATTTAGACTGTATTAATTCTAATGAGCCAAAATAAACATTAAGGAATTTAGACACTGAATCATAAACGATCACTAATGAACAACTGAGTGTAAAATGTTGTGAAATGGGGAACCTGTAGAACCGCAACAGCGCAACGTTCTTACTATAAAACAGGCTTTAACGTTATTTCATTAAATCACAACATTTTAACATTTAACAATCACAAGACTGATTTTTATAACCATAAATTTGCAAAGAAATCAATAAATTTCCTTTTTTATTCCTGCACACACACCTAAATCCATTTTACTGCACACACACATCTATTTTTGGTCCTGAAGGTGAGGGAAATGTTCACACATTAACTAAACTGCACACACACACATGTTGTGTACAATTGTTCAGTACAGCATGTGATATATTACAGATGTCATTTAACTATTTTATGTTATTTTATTGAATAAATACATTTATAATATTACATTTTAATTTAAAAGAGGGAAAAGATTCTAAAATGGATTGAGGCGGGTTTAATCGGCACACGCTGATGACATCCGAAGGCTACGATTGGTTGATTGATCTAGGATTAACAATAAAATGTTAAAGATGTTAATAATCACATCCTACTTGGCAAAATTAACGTGCACATGCGCCTCGTCCATATTACAGAGCGGTAACTCCGCCCACTCGGTTAACATTTAGTTTCCCTGCATTTGTGTGGTTCCTTTTGTATTCGTTAACTTCTATTAATTTTAGGTTACTTTTAATATAAATAAAATATTTTTAATAAAAAAGGAAAAAAAATTAACCCGGAGTAAACCCACGCAAGCACAGGAAGAACATGCAAACTCCACACAGAAAGACCCCTGCAGGGGAATCGAACCCGGGACCTGTTTTTAGTGGTGTTTTGGTGGCTCTTTGAGGGTGTTTAAACTAATACAAGTGAAGTAAACAACTGTACATGCTAACATCGAGAGGCTCAGTCTCTATGCTAAATGCTAATCATGCAGGCAAAAAACAAACAGCTCTTTGGTACCAAGGTCGCTCTTTGAGCTCTTTGGTACCAAGGTCGTTGCCCCATCCACTAACAAAAAAATGGCTGTTTCCTTTTAGGAGTCGCCACAGCGAAACATCTGTCTCCCCCTCACCCTATTCTCTAAATCCTCTTCACTCACACACACTAACTTCATGTCCTCGTTTATCTCATCCATAAACCTCCTCTTTGGTCTTCCTCCTTACCTTCTGCCTGGTAGCTTCATTTCTAACATCCTCCTACCGATATATTCACTGTCCCTCCTCTGGACATGTCCAAACCACCTCAATCTGTCCTCCCTGACTTTCTCCCCAAAACATCTAACATGAGCCGTCCCCCTGATGAACTCGTTCCTAATCCTGTCCAACCTTGTCACTCCCAAAGAAAACCTCAACATCTTCAGCTCTGCTACCTCCAGCTCTGCCACCTGTCTCCTGCTCAGCGCCACCGTCTCTATACCATACACCACTCAACCTCTCACCACTGTCTCCTACACCTTCCCCTTGATTCTAGCTGATATTCTCCTGTCACACATCTTCCCGGACACGTTTCTCCACCCATTCCAACCCGCCTGTACTCGCTTCTTCACCTCTTTCACACACACTCCATTGACGGCAAACACACTATATGACTATATTATTAATATTATTACACCTTTTTTAAATGATTAAATTTTTATGTTCGTAAGTCAGAATCTATCAGCCTGAGCCATGCGTGTGAGTCTGGAGCGCAGTTCAACCCGTGCAGCTTGTTAGCGACGTTATGAACACCTCACGAGGAAAGCATGGAGTACCTGCGGAATCGATTAGGTAGGGATACGGATAAATATCTTCAGAAAGAAAAAATAAAGGAAATGATATTAAAAAAAAAGGAAAACAGATAAAAACCACACAGATTTATATCACTTTAAACCCTAGCTTAAATCTCGATCTCCGGCTTGCTGTGTTGCATCATCATGCATCCGGAGGTTGTGACACTTGAGTCAGAATAGAAGCAAAAGGATGATGAAACTGAATTATTTCACAAATCTGAGCACACACACTATGACCACACGGCTGTTTGTGCTGTAAATGAACATGACACTGAGGATTTATGGAGGGTTATAGAAACTTGCTCTCGACACATCAGGAAAATAAATATAAAATCAACCCCGGTGAGGTTGGACCCCCCAACCCCACCCCAAATACTTAAACACAATCACATGACTGTCTATACAGAAAAAAAAACATTTAGTATTAATCCTGTGTTTTTGTAAGAAATAATATAGTATAGTATAATATAGTATGAACTAGAAATATAGTAAAAAAAAAAAACTTTGGATGGCGTAAATCAAACCCTGAAATTATTATTGCCCCTGTTTTTCCCACTGTTACTCCTCTTACACCCTTATTCAAATAATTTTTATGTATTGCCCCTACATTGTTTCCGCTTTGCCCTTGTATTTCCCGTTTTACTCTCATTGGCTGGTTTGCCCTTGTGTTGTCCTTTTATTTTCTCCGTTTTGCCCTCGCATTGCCGCTGTTTTGGCCTTACATTCTCCCATTTTGCTCTTGTATTGCCTCTGTTGTGCCGAATGTTTTATTGCCCCTGTTTACTCTGTTTTGCCCTTGTATTGTTCCTGTTCTTTGCTGTATTACTCCTGTTTAGCCCCTGTATTGCCCCTGTTTTACCCTTGTATTGTTCCTGTTCTTTGCTGTATTACTCCTGTTTAGCCCCTGTATTGCCCCTGTTTTACCCCTGTTTTACCCTTGTATTGTTCCTGTTCTATGCTCAATTACTCCTGTTTAGCCCCTGTATTGGCCCTGTTTTGCACTTGCATTTCTGATGTTTTTCCTCCATTTTGCCCTGTTTTATGACCCCAGTTTAACCCTCGCATTGCATCTGTTTTGCCCTTGTCTTGTCCCTGTTTTTACAGTTATACTCCTGTTTAGCCCTGTGTATTGAATTATTTCCCCCTGTATTGCCCCTCTATGTAGACGGGACACTAGTCTTGTTTGTGGTGCTGGTTGTATATCTGGGTGAATGTCTTGATAGAATGGTCACCTGGGCCTGGGTAGGCGTGAGGGTGGCCATGTCCTCCAGAACCCCACGCGTTGGTGCCACTCTGCCCCGTCTCTGTGCCTTCAGGCTGCGCGGCCCAGTTATTAGAGAAGCCACCAGAGGCATTAGTGTCAAACACAGCCCACGGGTCACTGCCATTACTCGTCTGTCAGAGAGAAAGAGAGAGAGAGAGAGAGAGAGAGAGAGAGAGAGAGAGAGAGAGAAAGAGAGAAAGAGAGAGAGGAAAAAAAAAGAGAGTGTGTGAGAGAGAGAGAGAGAGAGGAAGTGTGAGAGAGAGAGAGAGAAAGAGAGAGAGAGAGAGAGAGAAAAGAAAGAGAAAGAGAGAGAAAGAAAGAGCAATAGAGAGAGAGAGAGAGAGAGAGCGAGAGAGAGATAAAGAGAGCATGCTGAAAGTGTAAAGATTAACACACATACAGGCGGGGACTCTCTCTTTCTCTCTCACGCACACACACACACACACACACACACACACACACACACACACACACACACACACACACACACACACACACACACACACACACACACTTTCCTGCATTGTCAAAGTGTTCAAATTTCTAAATTTGAATGAGTCCAATAAACACGACCACACAGACACATGAAGACAGACAGACAGACAGACAGATTGTTATATCCATAAACACACAGACCCACAAATACAGGCTTATACAGACAGACAGAGGAAGACAAAGGCAGAGGGAGGCAGAAAAAGATACACAGAGGAATGAATAAATATTTATAGATAAACAGAGAGACAGACAGGTAGGCTGAAAGATAGATAAATAGACAGACAAAGAACAGCATCAATATTTATAAGCAAACAGACAGACAGAGATAAACAAAGACACATAGAAAGACTTGTAGGCAGACAGACAGAGTCAGAAAGAGAGACAGAGAAAGGCAGAATGAAAGATAAATAAAGGAATGCTGAAAGATGTACAGACAGACAGAGAAAAGCAAAAAGATTAAGACAGACAGACAGACGGACGGATATACACTGATGTGCAAAGTCAGCTGATTAGCCAACTTTAGCTTAGCATCATTATCATCATCATCATTGTGTAGTGAGTTGTTAAAATAGGGATAGACAGACTGCACACACACACACACACACACACACACACACACACACACACAGCCGAGAGGATCAGTTTCCATCTGATGACAGTTCACCAGGATGATTAAATAAATAGGAATAACTCGCTCGCTCAAACTGGTTAAACAAAAATGTAATTAAAACCCTGACATGTCATGCACCAGGGATTGACTCTTCACCATGCTAGGAATGTGCATGATGTGTGTGTGTGTGTGTGTGTGTTTCTGATATTCTATAACATTTAAAAACCATTACAATCTCCTTGCAAAGATTTTATGGGTTAGTGTCTCAGATACAGTCATGCGTAACATCTTCGAGAAACTTTTTCAAAAATCATGTGATCGGTTGTGAGGGAATGGTGTGTGTGTGTGTGTGTGTGTGTGTGTGTGTGTGTGTGTGTGTGTGTGTGTGTGTGTGCGTGCGTGCAAGATGCATTTTTCAAGGACAGGGAAAGTTTAGGATGCAGCAATGGCACTAAAAAGGGGCAAAACTGGGACAATTAAAAAAAAACAGGAGCAATACAAAGAATTTTGTATTGATGTGCAAGGGCAAAACAGGGCCAAACAGGGCCAATACATGGGCAAAACAGGGCCAATACAAGGGCAAAAACAGGGCCAATGCAACGGCAAAAAAAACAGGGCCAATGCAACGGCAAAACGGACAATACAAAGGCAAAAACAAGGGCAATGTTCAAGGGCAAAACAGGGGCAACGTGCAAGGTAAAAACAGGGGCAATGTTCAAGGGCAAAACAGGGGCAATGTTCAAGGGCAAAACAGGGGCAATGCAAGGGCAAAACAGGGACAACGTACAAGGGCAAAACAGGGACAATGCAAGTTAAAAACGGACAATACAAGGGCAGAAGAGGGGCAATGTGCAAACAATGGCAAAACAGCAAGGCAAACATGGGCAATGCAAAGGCAAACAGGGACAATGCAAGTTAAAAACGGACAATACAAGGGCAGAACAGGGGCCATGTGCAAGGGCAAAACAGGGCCAATGCAAGTTAAAAACAGGGACAATACAAGGGCAAAACAGGGCCAATGCAAGTTAAAAACAGAGACAGTACAAGGGCAAAACAGGGGCCATGTGCAAGGGCAAAACAGGGCCAGTACTAAGATTTAGGGTTTGTGTCTCAGATACAGTCATACTTTATGTCTTCTTATCTTGTTCTATTAAAGCAGAAACATTCAAAAATGGGACGCATCAGGAAGCGCACTAATGACACGCTTCCATCATGTTAGCTTAGCATGAGCATCAAGATGTTCCTCAGCTGGAATCAGTCTTAATTCAGGAGATCAGCATGATGTAAAGGAGCATGAAAAATTTGTATTAATGTAAAATCTTTATAAAGATCATGTGATCGGTTGTTAGTGCACAGTGCTGATCATACAGTCATTCCTGAACAGTGCTGATCGGTTTGCGTGTGTGTTTGTGTGTGTGTGTGTATGCGAGATATATTCTTCGGGGGCATGGAAAGTTTAGGATGCAGCAATGGCAGAAAAAAAGAGCCTCCATGCACGGCACCATGCTGCACGGCGCTCCGGTTACCTCATCGGGGGATGACAGGGCCGGGAACACGGGGATGTTGGGGGTCATGGGGGAGATGGGGGTGAGTGGGGATTCCGGCTGACCTACATCCACCTTGAAGAAGAGAGTTGACATGACATTTACATCGCCATCAACGCCATCATCATTATCGATGACATCATCGACGACATCCACATTTATGTTGTCATCTTGTAAAAGAAAACGATTAACCTTCGAAACACAGCGGAAGTTTTCAGAACCAACGAACTTTATAACCCAAATACATAATTAACATAAACTGAAAGACAGGTAGAATGATAGATAGACAGGTAGACAGACAGAAAGAATGGGAGAAAAACGTAAGATCAATGTAGGCAGAAAACATGTACCCGAACAGACATGCTAGTGCAAGCTAAATTGGCAGCTTTATAATAAACACCGATATGCGATAGCTAATAAGCTTAGCAACTGCCTTATCAAAAAAATAAAAATAAATAAAAATGACTGAAAGGTTTGGCTTAGGGTCAAAGTGAAGCGGTGTTGTTTTTTATTATTAGACAATGTTCTGTCTGCTTCTATGAAATAATACTTCACAGTTTTAGTTGTAAGCTAATAAGCAAAGTACACTATATGAACTAAACTACTTCAGATGATCAGCAGGTTACACTATTAGTTATAAAACATATAAAAAAATGGAGATACAGAGAAGAGTAAAACGGGCCTAAAACTGGACCTTGAGGAATGCCGCATCGTAAAATTTCACTGCTTTGTAGCTAGAAATATTAATAAACTGAGGAATTAGAGTAAAGAATAAAAAATACACGCCGAAAGCATAAACATTCGTTCAGTTTCCAGCTAGTTTTATTTCAAATCTAAAACTGCATTAGTTTTACTTTATCTGCTATTAAAAAGTACAACACTAACAAAAAAAAAGCCATTTGTCAGGTTTTATTATTTTGAAGGAATTGGACAAATGGACAGATTCACAACCTTTTTTTAAAAAAAACAAAACATTTTCATATATATTTATAGGCGACTTCTGTATTTCACTCTGGCAGCTTTAATAAGCTGCATGTGAAACCTGCTGAGAAACAGACAGCGCTGCAGCTGTTTTCACTTCTGTACCAGAACTGTGCAGAACAACTTATGCCAGGAACTATACCGCCTTACACTCTTGTCCGTTACATGGGCTACATCTGGAATTTTACAAATAGTTCTTGTCGTCATGATGTTTACCAGAAAATTGCAAATAAGATTGCAAATAAAAGCAAAATAATAATGCACTAACGGTAAGTAAAAATAAACAGAAGTACTAGTGAAGTACTAGCGAAACCTTGACTCTGGCGCGCTACTTCACGCATCAGCGACACAAGCTTACTTTTAAAATAAATGAGCCCAAAACAAAATTCGCTGGAGAGCTTTTTCCGGGAAGGAACGAGCAAACGGTGGGACAGCAGAAGAGTCACAGACTGCCGGCAAAAAGAAACTGCATTTAAAACAAATATACCAAGATTCCGACCTGTTTTTGTAATTGCCTAATATAAAGTGTAACTATTGCATTCAGATTACATACCATAAACTGAGAAAGATTTGGGGTTTTGGGACCCCTGCGCCTCTGCGCCCTGGTCCGTGTAAATATTTTTATGCATGAAACTGGTCCCTAGTACGAGGTTGTGTTATCGACTTAAACTATAAGATTTTATCAACTCAAACTGCTGAAAGTTTTTCAGTTGAACCAATAATCAATAACTCAATAAAATACGCATGTATTATTTATGAATAAATAAATAAATAAATAAACATATATATAAAAAAAATTATCTGGAAATGAGTAGCGAGTTTACTGCGCAGGGTTTTCGGCTGCGCCTGTCCTACAGGAAGGACAACTCCCAGCGTCCTGCTGCAACTTCCCGCAACTCAGCATTGTCTGTTTACTGCATAACAGAAGAACTACAGAAACGGCGCTGGGTTCAAACGCTGGAGAAAAAAAAAAAACCAAACCGAGGTCACAAACCGGCTAGCTAACGTTAGCGATGTTAGCGATTACAGCCAAATTCCACTTACAGGTCTATTTAATAGAGTTTAAAATTATTTCTAATAGTATTAAGCTTATTTCTTAAAAATTATAACTTATCCATTTTGCGAATTATGTGTCAACAGAACAAAATAAGACATAAGTTATGGCAACAGAACAAAATATTCAAGCTCTAAATTAACAACCAGGGCTGGAATTAAGTTTAATAATCCTAAAAAAATGTTTTTTCCTGTAATTTTGTATAATGTAAATACAAAATAAATTGTATTAAATTTTAAATATATACATATTTTAATGGATAAAACTATATTTGCTGTTGGTTTAGGTTTTTTTAACCTGAAAAAATAATTTCCAGAAAATAGCTATATTTATTTATCTCTCTATTTATGTATTTATTTCATTAAATGCTAAGATATAGCTTTATTAGCAATAAAAAATTGCTAGCTATTGAAAGGATTTGCTATAATAAAGATAAGAAATCACAGTAGCTGCTCGCTCGAGTCACCCTGTTGTTTTATTTCATTTAACAATGCTAAATTCTTCTTCCACCACAACCGGCTGACCTCCACATTTTCGTTTTTATAGGTCACTGAGTGAAGTGCCCCCCCACCCCACCCCCCCCTTTCCTCTTCTGCTGACTCACATCCCACTGAGAAAGCACGTCGCCATCCTGACATCAGCGCTTCTCATTTCTGATCTCTGATAGTAAAAAGATCTATATGACACCTTGAGGAAAAACCAGAATGTTCTTGAAAAGTTCTTAAGCTTTAAAAAAATGCCTCTTCAGACTTGTGTACAATAACAACACACACTATAGACTCGAGTACAACAACACACACTACAGACTTATTTAGAACCTAGTTTAAAATATTGAGTTGTTGTTTTTAGGCTTTAAGTTCTTTTTTCCCTATAAATATTAATTTAACTCGTATATATTTGGCTGCTATAACTGGAACTTGTAGCTTAATTTCGTTCCTTTTTTTGTACAACATGAGGTGGAAAGACAACAAACCACCTTTGATCATGGCAAACGTAGCCTGTGACATCATGGCAATGTCAACAAAAGGCTTTATTACATCGAATGAGTCTGGAGATCAGAAAACGTTCTCCAGACAAACCTAACTAATTTGCAAAAATACATCAATACACATGAGTGTCTTGTGTCGGTGGTTGCTATATTTTTTTTTTTGTCCCCTTGAATATTTAGGGTCTCACTTCACATTTAATGATGTTAAATGTCGGGACCCCCCATTGGGAACAGCTGCGTTAGACTGCGATTTTGGCCACGACAAATTTTAAAATCCTGAACGATGAAGTTTGAAGGCTGGATCGTTCACCGATGTTCACCGACAGACGTTTAACAACTGGTGCCATTAGTTTTTCCTCCGATGAAATTCCGTTAGTGTCCAAAGATTTCAGACACATCCCTGCAGTGTGACTTTTTCCATGACGGCTGTCAAACCGAAAACCGATAGAAACGCCAAACCTGATGAAGCGTAACTATAAACTAAAACCCATTTCAGGAAAATATGGAAAAACGAGTCCGGTGGACAGAACAGCATGAAGAGAAACTTTTTTTTCAGCTCGAGATTTTTTTTTGTACATAAGCAAGAATAAAAAGAAAATTCATACAAGGTATAGTTTCAGATCATGTTTGTGGGAAAGTGGTAGCTCGGTGGTTAAGTTGTTTGAATAATAATCTGGAGATCGTGAATTCAATGCCCAGCACCACCAAGCTGCCACTGCTGGGTCCCCGGGCAAGACCCTCAACCCGAAACTCCTCAGCTTGATAAAAATAAGATAAATGTAAAGTTTGTGTCCATTATTTGACCAACATCCCTTTAAATAGAGTGAAAATAGGGAAGGAAGTGGTGTGTGTGTGTGTGTGTGTGTGTGTGTATTACCCCACCTGGGCTTGTGTGTTGCTTGCTGCTGCCTGACTTTCAAAGAATGACAAGTCAAGCGGAGGGACACTTCCTCCAGCTGCAAACGTCTGAGGCTGACTGACCTGCGGAGACACAAACACCAACATTTAGACACAGAAAAAAGAGACAACACAACAGCCGGGACACGCAGTTACACCAACTTCATCAACAACAAAATGGCTTTTATGAGAGGATTTATTTAAGGACATTTTTAATCCAGAAGAATCATTTTATTGGCTTTTGTATCTAAAATAATTCAGGATTCTGACCTTACACAGTATTTTAGTGGCTGAAGATAACCGCATGCAAAGTTTAGCACTTTTTAGGGCAACTCAGGCCGCATTTACACCGCAAGTATCAAGTGACCCAATTCTAATTTTTCCTCCTGGGTGGCACAGATGGGATATGACCGACAATCGTGCAAGCAGGGGAAAAAAAGCACATGGATTCCGTTATTTTCCGATCGGTGCATTAGAGTCCGTCATGCAAGCAGACAGATCGGATTGTCACTATATAATTTGAATTAGTGTGAACTTTTTGACCTTAAAATAATAGTATGGTTATGGGGAGTATTAGTAAACTTCAGACATACTACATCCGCCATGTTGATGTCGTCACGTGACATACGAAGTCACTCACTGTCGAGCTACTTATGCCACAACTGAGCCAGTGATCCAGACCCTACCTCCACTATGGACCTGTCAGACCCTTCCGCGTGACCTGCCCCCGGTTAATGATCACATCACCAGGGGGACCGAGAACGTTTCCACTGACGTTCCAGCTGTTCTTTAAGGACTAATGATTTAAGGTGCTTACACACACAGTGTAACTACATAATTCCTGCTACCTGTTTTTTTCACCCAAATGAGGATGGGTTCTCTGTTGAGTCTGGTTCCTCTCGAGGTTTCTTGCTATTTCATTGTAAAAATATGGATAATATTTAGGATGATGTAATTTGTGTAATTTGTTCTTGCTACTTTAAGCAACTGCTTTGTCATCACTTTCCAACATTTTGGAATACAAGTCGTCTCTCCCGCAGCCTCATGGGAAAATAACGCGTACATCGTATGCGTACTTTAAAATCCAGGCGGAGGTAATAGATCATCCGGGAACTTTTCCCCTACTGTGTTTCTGCATATTAACAATTCGGACAGTTTACTTACCTCCCAAACTATATGCACAAGGCTGCCATCTGTTGGCGTGTCTCAAAACTTTTTGATAACGCCTTTTACAGTATATAGATTATATAACATGCATAAAGTTTTCCATTAAGTATAGAAGACATTTGACCTGTTAACTTGAAGACATCTGACTTGTTAGTGTCTCAAAAAAAAACATGTTTCGAAAGTAAGCCTTGACTAAACTCACAAAGCAGGATCTAAACAAAGACATCCAGATGTTAAGCTGACATCAGTGTTTGTGTGTGTGTGTGTGTGTGTGAAGCTGGACAGAGTGATAGCAGAAGCCAAACTTCCGTGAATAGCTTAAATCACAAGAGTTTTGTTTAAGCCTGAACTGAGGTTCCACCGAGATGGAACTGCATCTGCTCCACATACACACACACACACACACACACACACACTCGTCCAGGTCAGCCCTCACACTTGAAAGTGCCTTTAGCTTTAATGTTTCTAAATTTTTGGCTCTGTAACGATGTTGGAGCATAAGATATCATGTGTTTAGCATAAATCTATCGAATTGTGCACTAATCAGCTTACAGTCATTGGCTAGTGTTAATGTGATTGACAGGTGAGAGACATTGATGCTGTGTTTAGACCACATGCGCATCGCATTACTTGCTCTGGATTACTCACGGGATGTTTTTCGCATCACTCCAGATGTTTTTATTTAGTTTTGTTTTCCCGGCTACAATAATGCTTTCCTCCGTTGTCTGATACATCAGACGTTTCAATAAGCTCTTCGCCGAGTGAAGACGTGATCGACCCATCGTGCATTTCCTGTCAGCTGAAATCGCCTCTATTCGTATTTTAGCGTATATAAATAACTACACGATTGGTGTAAACAGACCATAAGCCCCTCCCACCTCAGGGAACATGCCCGAGTTTTAGTCTTTTGGTCACCGCTAAAGATATCTGTGGCCTCGGCACTGTTTGACTCGTTATTTCCTGAGAAATTAATTAATTAGTTAATTAATTGAACTGCTTTGCTATTGATTTGTATTGAATTTCCTGTTTATAAATTAATATCACCACAGTAGATCTTCATATCATGTCATTTTACACCGATTTGTTATCTTTTTTTTTAAATGGCTTCCTTTCTGAAATCATGTTTTTTGTTAATGCACTCGATTAATTTCATTCAGTAAAGAAGAACAATCAATTTGTTAAATTAATTAAATCTCAATCGATAAAAGAAAATCAGTGTATGGAGTAACCAGAGTAACCCGGCACAGTAAACAGTGGGCCAATAAACACAGTATGATTCATATCTTTTTACAGCTCATTAATCTAGCAAGCTGGGCGGCGCTGCAAACAGGAAGTAATAAAGTTAATCTGGGAAATACAGGATGACATAATTTCCTTTTCAGCACCTGGTCATCTCATGGTACATGTTACATAACAGCACCTGGTAGCACCTTTAACTTTTAGTACTCGGTGACGGAGAAGATAAACAATATTGGAGTCGGATCACATCACCTACATGGACTCCAGTGTAGCAACTGAAGGTGTGTGACATCATCATTGATATGTAACAGTACAGAAGTGCTGCCATGCCACGTTTTTTCATTACTAACAATACAGATAAACGGCCATAATACTGACAATGTCCCAGTGCACAAACCCTCTGATCTCCATGAAGACATGCTGGATGTTCTGGAGTAGAAGAACTCTCATGTCCTGTACAGATTCCTGATTCTGACTCACCCCTTAACACTGAACACCTTTGGGATGAACTGGAACCCCGACTGAACCCCAGACCTCCTCACCTTAACATTAGTGTCTGATCTCACTAATACTATTGGAACTGAATGACACTAAATGTGTTACACTATTATAACACAAAATGCCAGGTGGCGTCTAACTCCATATTAATGCTCTGGAAAAGAATGTTTGATGTTTAGCCCTGACAAATGTTGACTCATTACTCCACATACTGCACCCCTACCCACCCATAGCTCTTCAAACACTAATGACTGTGTTGGATGAGAGACGGGTAAAGATCTAACTTGTCCCTAAATACCTAAACTAGCAATGGGAAAAAATGTGTAGGTCTTTTCTCAGCAGTTTCGGCTTTATGGTTTATTTATGGTGTGTTCACATGGTGTGTTGTAGTTTATTTGGTTTATTTTTTTTGGGCCCGACCTAAAGGAAAATAACAGCGAACCTATAGACACCAAAACCTACAGGCGTAGTGATGCGTTCACAACCTGATTGGTCGGCTTTTGTGACGTATATTTCGCGACAGAACTTACCATCGGAAAAGACGTGGCCTACTAGAGTAAGCGTAGTGCTCATAGTTTTACTTTTACCTGCTAATAACTCAAAGAGCCAGGTGCATTTGACACCTTTTTCAATTACTAGGTAACATAAGTCCTTTGATGAGACGAATCACGATCAGAACTTGCGAAATCAGGTCCTGTTTTTGGTCCGTGTTGCGTTCATTAACAAATCGGACCGCACTAGAGTTCGTTTGAAAGCGAACACAGACCTGTCTTTTTATTGGTCTCGGTTCGCTGGTTCGGTGTGCACCAGGGTTCAGATGGCAGCGTTCATACTCACTCAAATAAACCGTATCAACCGAGAAATCACACCAGAGTTCGTTTAAACCGAAACAAACATTTTGAACACATCCTTAAGTGTGTTTGTGATCTATCTATCCATCTATCTGTCCATCCATCTATCTGTCCATCCATCTATCTGTCTGTCTGTCTGTCCATCTATCGGTCCGTCTATCTGTCCGTCCATCTATCGGTCTGTCTATCTATCTATCTATCTATCTGTCCATCCGTCTATCTGTCCATCCATCTATCTGTCCATCCATCTATCTGTCTGTCTGTCTGTCTGTCTATCCATCTATCTGTCTATCCGTCTATCCATCTATCTTTCTATCTGTCCATCCATCCATCTATCTGTCCATCCATCTATCTGTCTGTCTATCTGTCCGTCCATCTATCGGTCTGTCTATCTGTCTATCTATCTATCTGTCTGTCTGTCTATCCGTCTGTCTATCCATCTATCTATCTGTCTATCCATCTGTCTATCTATCCATCTATCTTTCTATCTATCCATCCATCTATCTATCTGTCAGTCTGTCTGTCTGTCTATATATCTGTCTGTTGAATAATTGTTTTTTTTAACCGCTGATTAATCGACTAGTCCCACAATCTCTAAGTGTTTTTAAATTAATTTCCTAATTGATAATAAGATTTACCACCAGTACCACCACTCTGACTTAAGAGCTGATTTATAGCAGGATGTTAAATTATAATGATGGTTTGTTTGTTTGTGTATTTATATGTTCTCCCTTCGTCGGTATTGTTATTTTGTCACTGTACTATTATTAATCACTGTTAAAATGCTTTAAATGAGCGTTTATTGTGTAGACTTTACTGTTGCAGTGCTGCTGTAAGCATCCACATCACTCTGACCGGATGCTTTCCTAACTTCTCTTTTTCCTGTTTTTATAACAAACCTTAAGAAAAGTAAAAAAGAACTTAGTCAGAATTTTATATTGGAGCCTTTAGACATATTTTGTGTGTAGTGTTGTAAATCTTTCCTACACTCTACTGGCATAAGCGTACACTCTACTCTACTCTACTCTCATTACACTCCTACGCATTTTCCTAAGTGCCGTGACGTCATTTATGTTATACTGCTTGAGCACTGAATTACAGCGCCACACTGGTTAAACAGCAGTATTGCAGGTAGCACCTTACATAACGTCATCGGAACTTAAATGACTATTCACAATAAAAATAATTGTTCACAATTTTTTTTTCTGGTTGATGATGTCGGTAAAGTCGAATATTTGTTACAGTAAAGCAGCAATACTCAAAATACGGCTGGAAGTTTTATTGCAATTAAATACTTTCAATAGTCTTAAATCTAAAAGTGTTTTTTTAAAAAGTTGTTTCGAAATAATAACTTGATTACACCATGTTTTTTTTTTTTTTGCAGAAAGTACAATAAAGTCAAACACACACACATTCCTATGTACTATACTATACTATACTCTCCTGTATACACAGTAACCCTACACCATTTGGCACTCCAAAGGTCATGCAGACCAGTAAATATGTCATGTGTGGCCTGTGAGGGGAGAAAGTCCTTCCTGTCACTGGTTCCCCACTGTGGCAGTTTCCTTCCTCTACAGGAAACGTCGAACACACACACACATACTCAACACACGGGGTGAATATTCATGAATGTGTGTGTGTGTGTGTGTGCGTGTGTATAATGCCAAGTTCTGTGAAAGTGCAACCCCAGGGTGTGTGTGTGTTCGTTCAAGCTTTACCTCCACATAGTCCTCGGGCACCAGACCGACCTCGCCTCTGCTGTTCCGCGCCTCGATCCATCCACCGCCTATGCCCTGAGAAAAGCAAGAAAATGTTCTGAGAGTTACGATAATGACACACACACACACACACACACACACACACACACACAAGTGGCAGGTTTATAAAGAGCAGAGTTACAATAATGACACTATAGAAAGTAACAGCAATGACACTAGTGCTGAGGTACAGCAATGACACTGCAGTCACATGTCATACCAGGTTAATAATTTACTGGGAGTTACAGTAATGACACAGTGTCACGTATACAGCTCACAGGATAATAAAGCACTAAGAGTCACAGTAATGACATGGAATCCTTAAAAGAGCTGTCAGATTTCGACCACACTGAAAGTGACAGTAATGACAATACATCACTGTATACAGGTTCCAGGTTCATAAAGCACTGAGAGTTACGGCAATGACACGCATACAAGTGTCAGGCTTTAACCTCACAGAGTTACAGCAATGGCACTAGTGCTGAATTACAGCAATGACACTGCAGTCATGTTTACCACTGTCAGGTTTATAAATCACTGGAAGTTTATCATTAATGATAACGTATCAGTGAGAGTTACATCATCGATACGAGAGCCATGTGTAGCGCTTACAGGATAGAAAAGCGCCAACAGTTACAGTAATGACACGAGTCATTTACACAGCGGTCAGATTAATACCAGACTGAGAGTGACAGCAATGACAGGTTTATAAAGCACTGAGAGTTACAAGAATGACACTGCAGTCATTTATACAGGCATCAGGCTGATACTTCAGAGTAATAGCAATGGCACTAGTGCTGAATTACAGCAATGACACAGCATTTATGTCTACCACTATCCGGTTTATAAAATCATCACTGAGAGTTACAATAATGACACTGCAGTCATTTAATCAATCCAAACCGGGTGATTACATTGTCACTTAACTATATAAACTATAGCTATAACTAGCTATTGTTACACCTCCATACTCTATCCATATACCTCTGTACATCATTTACCCCCACCTCTGTAACTATCATCCCCATACCCTATTTATTACACTGATATTTATTGTAAATAAGCCACTTATGCACTTCTGGTTAGATGCTAACTGCATTTCATTGGCTCTGTACATGTACCTTGCACAATGACAATAAAGTTGAATCTAATCTAATCTAATCTAATCTAATCTAATCTGTTTTCCTTCTTTTTGACTTCCTTTCCCTCGCTCTCTTTCTCTCTCTCTCTCTGTTGAGTTACATACGCCACAACGGAGCTGCCGGTGATCCAGACCCCACCTCCGACCCGGTCCTGTGGGACCCTTCCCTGTGACCTGCCCAGCGGAGCGGATGATGCATCACCAGGGCGATCTAGGACGACCCATTTCGCCATAAAGACGTTCCGGCTGCTCGCTAAGGACTAATGATTATAGTTGTTTACACACACACACAATGTAACCACATGATCCCTCTGCTACCTGTTTTCACCCAAATGTCGAGTCTGGTTTCTCTCAAGGTTTCTTCCTATCTCATCTCAGGGAGTTTTTCCTTGCCACCGTCGCCCCCGGCTTGCTCATCAGGGACAAACTGATTTCTGTTTCATTCTGTCTCAATTTCTTCAATTGTAAAGCTGCTTTGTGACAGTCGCCATTGTAAAAAGCGCCAAACAAATAAAACTGAATTGAACTGAAACTGAATTTATACAGGCATCAGGCTGATACTTCACAGAGTAATAGCAATGGCACTAGTGCTGACAAATGGCACTCAGAGCAATTACAGCAATGACACAGCAGTTACAAAATATGACACTCACGGGAGTAAAAAGTACCACTATCACGGTTTTATAAAATCAATAATGACTGAGAGTTACAGTAATGACACTGTAGCACTGGGAGTTAAAGTACTGTCACCGGAGTCATGTATCCAGCTCACAGGATAATTAAGCACCGGGAGTTACAGTAATGACCTGGCGTCATTTATAACACTGTCAGATCTACACCACACTTAGAGTGACAGTAATGACACGCACAGGAGCGTCAGAAGTTACAATAATGTGTACAAATAACAGCAAACACACTTGTGCTGAGTTACAGCAATGACACTGCAGTCACATCTACCACTTAAAGGTTTATAAATCAGTAGGAATTACATTAATGACACTAGAGTCATGTATACAGCTCATAGCATAATAAAGCACTGAAATGTCACTGTAATTACATGGAGTCAATTATATATATATATATATATATATATATATATATATATATATATATATATATATATATATATATATATTATTTTATATCACAATAAATGTGACAGTTATGACATAATCGTTTATATACAGATGTCAGGCATATAAAGCACTGAGAGTGACGGTAATGACACTGCAGTCACAGGTGCAGCTGACTGGTTAATAAAGCACTGCTAGATCCAAAAATGACAAGAGATCAGCCGATAATCTGTTTAACTGCTACTTTTAATATCGAGTATCGGTCTCGTAATATCAGATCCACCGATAAATCAGACTGAAACGTCAAGCTGTCAGTTTGACAAAAAAAGATTGAGAATGACAGTAATAATGCTGCAGTTTCATACACAGACAAAAAAAAAAAAAATGAAACAATACGCACATACACACACAAATACATGCTTGCAAATACACACACTGTTTTATACAATATATAAACACAGTGTGATGTCATGTGGTCAGGAGTTACCTGATTGGTGATCGTGATAGTCTCGCCCTCTTTCACCGACAGCTCGTTGTTGCCCGGCTCTGCTGTGAAGTCGTATAAAACCTGCGCCTGTGCAGGTAGATGGAAAAAAAAACATGAACACGTGTGTGCACACACACACACACACACACACACACACACAATACCTGATCATTATCTCTGCTGTGATCACAACATAAACGTCTCGGTTAGCCAAGACGTCATAAGAAGTAAAACTGGCTTGACTTGTTTCACAAATCCGCCGTCATTTCACACCCACGGATAAACAGACGTGTTGCTAGACTTTCCTTCTTATTGCGTTTGTTGCTTTTGTGTGTTTTGTAAGGAGGAATATAAAAACGTACACAATATATAACATTCACAGAAAAGATAAATACATTTAATATAATATAGACGGTAATGTAATAAAGTATAAAGTACTATGTAATAGTACTAATAGTGGGAAGTGGCTAAGGTGTTTGGACTGATATCAGAAAGATTGGGGTTTGATTCCCAGCACCACCAAGCCACCACTGCTCAGATGTTTAAAAAAAAAAAAGACATAAATGTAAGTCGCTCTGGATAAGGACGTCAGCCAAATGCTGTAAATGTAAATGTAGCTCAGTGGTTAAGGTGTTGGACTACTAACCGAAGGTTTGTGGGTTTGATTCCCAGCACCATTAAGTTACCACCAAGTTAGGCCCCTAAGCAAGGCCCTTAACACCTAATTGCTCAGACGTATAAATGCAAGGCACTCTGGATAAAAGCGTCTGCCAAATGCCAGAAATGTGACTGTAGATTTAATGATCAACTCTGACTATAACACCGATATATCGAAGAGTTTAACGAATGTGTTTAAGATACAAATGCAAATTAATAATAATAATAATAATAATACAATAACTACAATATTAAACTATACTACTAATAACAACAGTGTTAAAATATTTATATTTATATATTTACATAACCCTAGTAACAGGTCATTAACATTTCCAAAGTAACAGGTCATTTACAGGGATCACCATTAGGGGTGGCGGTGGGGGTGGGGGCAAATCGATTCACTAATACATTGCGATTCTTTCTCTAACAATTCCTGAATCGATTCTCAAAATCGACACAAACGCGCGGACACAAAATTACCTGATGCTTCAATAACGCAACATCACCAGCGCAACTCATATTAACGACCCATAATGCAACTGCAGAGAACACGGATTAAATTATATGTTGCTAAACAGATAAACACCGCTGACAGGATGCCAAAATATAGATTTCCTTAAATACTAATTATCTATAATAAAATATTTACAGCACATATTATAATATTATTATTATATTATTATATTATTTACTGTTAATAAGGCACAAATTAGAGCGATTATAAAATGCGTCAAGTTGCTTTTTTTAATGTTTAATTGTTTTTCACAATCAATTAATTATCAAACAAACAATTAATCGTTAAAGCTCCAAAACAGGCAATAAATCGTCATAATCGCAATTATTTCCCTGACGATTAATCGCCCAGATTTGATAATCGTGACAGCCCTAACTGCACACGTAGGACTCTGCCCCTAAACATGCCGCTGAACAAAACAGACTGTGATTGGTTGCTGTACATGTCAGTCAGCTGTAAAACCCAGACCTTCTGCTGTCAGTCTGACACTCTGGCTTCAGGAGAACCTCAATAAACAGAACCATAAAGGGAGGGAAAAACAGCAGATTCGCTGAATTGCGGTTGGTGGTAAAAGAGAGATAAAGCAGCTGATATCACGCTGTTCTAGAAAAAATCATCATAACTGCATCATTGATTCCATTTATTTCCTTTACACACAAACACACACACACACACACCACACACCAGTTATATTCATTAACACACACATACAATTTATATAAACAGTTGCAATTTCCTCAGGATCCTCCGTCCTGTACAGCACCAGCAAACATCTGTATAAATTACCCAGTTAATGACTTACCGATTTATTATTTCTAAAGCGATGAACATTCCAACTATAAAAGAATCATTATTTACACACGCACACACACACACGCACACACACACGGCAGTGTAAGCTGTGGGAACTGTGTGAAGGGCTCCTCTATGCAGTAGGCCCACTTCGGCAACAAGAGAGTCTGTGTGTGTGTGTGTGTGTGTGTGTGTGTGTGTGTGTGTGTGTGTGTTTACAACTGATTCATTTACATGCCATCTTCCTTTTTTTTTTAGTTTTTTCTGGTGTGGTTAATATTTTACTTTGTGTTTATTTAATGTGTCATTTTTGCTTTATTATTTTATTTTTTCAGAATGACTTTTTATGACATTTACAGTATTTGGCGGACGTCCTTATCCAGCACGACTTATAATTATTCCCTTTATACAACTGAGCAATTGGCGGTTAAGGGCCTTGCTCAGGGGCCCAACAGTGGTGCCTTAGTGGTGCTGGGAATATATATTATATTTTAGTGAATTGATCTTAGGTAAATTTTATATATTTTGCACGTTTCTAGATTTTCTTATTGCTGGTGGTCTTTAAGGGCCACCAAACAAATTTAGTTGCATCACTACAATGACAATAAAGTCTTTTTATCTTTATTATCATATTACAGCAGTACTTTGACTTAAGTTTTTTTCAAGATACGAGTCGTCTCTCTGAAGATTTTTTGGCCTTGAGTTGCGAACGAAAATTCAGGTTACGAGGCAGCTTCAGACACCCAACCGCTCGTTAGCGTAGCGAACGCCACAGCGGACGCCGTAACATCCGCCCAGCCTCCCGTGTGTCACTCGATAGCTAGTCAGACATGCGCGTTAGCAAGTGGAGTCGTCTGATCTCCAAGGTAAACGCTGTACATTATACTTAATAAAACCAGTTTATTCCAGTACATCCTATTGTAGTGTTCTTATACAATATTCGTTATTTATACGTTTATTTTTTTATTTAAAAACGTGACAAAAAAAATGCAGAATTAATGGCATTTCGATTCATTTCAATGGAAATAATTGATTTGACATCCGTCACGGAACAAATTAAACTTGTAAGTCAAGTCACCGCTGTATTAAAACTTTCTTTTCCTGCCCGTTTGAAATCTAGTGTTTATCTTAGTCAGTGAGGACAAAACCAATAAAACAAACAAAGGCAATGCTTTCTAACATCACCAGAACGTTAGAAATCTAACCTCATAACAACTTTTAGAGATGGTCATGACTGTTAGCATCTCAAATACAGCCGTGAATTGTTTTGTTCGCACTAATGAACATAAAACGGGACACTGTTAGGTGAAAAATACCAATCATGATAAAACCGAGTCACTTCCACAAAGTCAAAGTTGATTATTCTCCTATAACAGCGTTCTCTAAAGGGTTTTTCATTCTGGGTTCTAAAGTGTTTCTAGAGCAACAAATTGCCAGTGATTGAAAACGATTGATTCCAATTACAAAACACTGTATGAACATTTTCATATTATTAGTTAAGCTTAATATTATTATTATTATTATTATTATTATTATCTTCATTACGTTACATCATATCACATTGATGTAATCATAAACGCTGGACGTGATTTTACCAAGTAGGATGTGATCCTGGATCAACGTTTCAATCATCCATAGTAAGAACGTCGCGCTGTTGCGGTTCTACAGGTTCCCCATTTCACAACATTTTACACTCAGTTGTTCATTAGTGATCGTTTATGATTCAGTGTCTAAATTCCTTAATGTTTATTTTGGCTCATTAGAATTAATACAGTCTAAATTCACTAATGTTGTTTCCTGATTATCATCAATTATTTTAATAAAGTTTAAGTTTAATTTCATGTTGTGATTTAATGTTAATCCAGGAATCGTCAGGATCAGGAAATTGTTCCAAAATCTCAGAAAATAATTTTTTATATTTTTATTATTTACTTGGTTTAAAGTTTTTTTTAGTTTGTTTGTGGACAAAAAAAAGGAAAATATTTAAAAACGGATTGGGGTGAAGTTTGTATGTTCTCCCGGTGCTTGTGTGGGTTTACTCCGGGTTCCTCCGGTTTCCTCCTACAGTCCAAAAACATGTATGTTACATGTCTAAATTGCCCATAGGAGCGAGTGTGTGTGTGTGTGTGTGTGGCCCTGTGATGGACTGGTGACCTGTACAGGGTGCCCACCTCCAGCACCCCCCCCTTTCAGAGACAGCTGGGATAGACTCCAGCAGATCCCTGTGACCCCGAATTAGGGAATAAGGAGGTATAGAAGATGGATGGATGGATGGATTGGGGCGGGTTTAGTCAACACACTGATGACGTCAGATGGTTCTGATTGGTTGATTGAAATGTTAATTCTAGGATCAACAAAGGATGTTAATAAACCATGATTACATCCTACTTGGTAAAACCACATCCATTTATCTGATATTATGTATTATCCTGTTACTATTACATGGTTTTAACATATTACCTAATCTTAATATACCGCATCTTATATTATTACGTCATCTCCTTCTTACGTAAGTTTTTCCTGACAGGGAACTCGAATCATGTAAAAACTGATGACTAATTAATGGCACCCTGTCTTTAAATAAATATCAGGATTTATTAAAACATTTAAATAACTAAATAAATGAAAGGGAACGTAAAATCCGTAAAAAATTATGCACAATTATACTTGGTTTATGCTACCATACTATAATCAGCTAAGTTAGTAAGCTAACTAGCTGGAGTTCTTTAACAACCTCATAAAGAAGCAAACTTTTAAGTGTAGGTCATGTGATAGTTATAAAAAACAAATACTAGTCGTTTAAGTTGTTTTAGGTTTTATAGACCGCCGCTAAACAGTACAGTACTACAGTAAATACCACAGCGCTATGCTAACCTTAGCAACTACATATCCCATCATACCCTGCGCGACGTCATGACCCGCACTGGAAGAGGAGTGAAATGTCACAAGACTCTCCTAATGATACATTTCTCCCCCATGTTTACGCGAAAGCTGTTAAAAATGTTTTATATATTTTAATTAGCAGTGAAATGTTTTTAACTCGTTATTTAATAAACACTTTATAACGTGTAAAACTGAAACCTTAAAAACTCCAAAAAACACGCCAGAGCGGAATGTTGGCGCGTGCAACTGCCAGAAAAACCCCCGAGTCGAGTTTAAAACTTAAATAATAAATAAATAAAATAAACAAGAGTCTAAAAAAAGATCAAAGACCAAAGATCAGAGCATTAAAACGCACCTTTGTTGCCATTACGATCACATCAAACGGCTCATTAGAGAAGTTGAGTCTTTTTTGTCGGAGAGTTTGTTCATCCGGACATTCCTTCCTCCGCCTTTAGTCCAAAAACACGCTGACTATTAACACATCTCCAGCCCTGATTCCGTGCACACACACACACACACACTTTAACAAGAAACACACTGACAAACCGCTGAAATACAGTCCGGATTCCCAGCGCGCGGCTCGGCACGTCGACTGAAACTTCAGCACGGAAACCAAACCGGAAACTGAAACTGCGCCCCGCAGCGCGGACTCTGACCCGCACTCCTCACGCGCCAACTAACTCAATACTCACTGAACTAGCTAACTAAAATAACCAGCAAACTATCTAACTAATCTAACAATTCTGGGTGAAGGGGTTTTTCTGCTGATCAGAACATTATGGGTTTGATTCCCAGCACCACCCAGCTGTCACTGGTGGGCCCCTGAGCGAGGCCCCTAAACCTGTTTAAATAAAATGTATACCCAAATAAATACGCAAATAGTCTGAGTGTTATTGTGCACACTGACAAAACACTAACTAAACTAACTAGTCTGATATGTACAAAATAAACGCTAACTACCGACCATAGACACATTAACTCAATAACTAACCATTCTGACTGTTAACTAAACGAGAACCAACTAACTAATTTGACTAATACTCTGACCTGCAGATCAGATACACACACTACTGAATAACCACACGCGTAATCCGAATCAGAAAGGTTGGCGGTTTAGTTAATTAATTATTGATTATTGATTAGGGATGTGGTTATTTAGTAGTGCTTCAGTAATAACATTAATCAATAGTCAATAATTAACCAACTAAACAACCAACCATTCTGACTGTGTGATTTTTTTTACTCTGATTACTTTGTACTAATCAATACTAACTTACGATCAGGATCCAGTTCCACTAAATAATTAACCAACAAATTATACACATAAACCAGCTAACCAGTCAGATAACTACTTTGACTAATACATGCTATTGGCAAACACACACACACACACACACACACACACAGTAAATAAATAAATTTGATGACTCTCTAAATCAGTTTTACCCACCATTACTAATAATCCCAATAATAACTGATACTAATAATAATGTGATAGAAATCTCTCTCTCTCTCTCTCTCTCTTCTCTCTCTCTCTCTCTCTCTCCCTGTCTCTCTCTCCCTCTCTTTCCCTGTCTCTCTCTCTCAATGCTGATTAATATTCAGTGTCAGTAAAATAGTATTTGTGGCCTGTTTATAGACTTTCATGACGCTCTCTAGTGTTTATTAAGTGTTCTGTCTGTCTGTCTGTCTGTCTGTCTCTCTCTCTCTCTCTGTCCTGTCTGTCTGTCTGTCTGTCTCTCTCTCTGTCTGTCTGTCTGTTTCTCTCTCTCTCTCTCTCTCTCTCTCTCCGTTTCTTTCTCTGTCTGTCTCTCTCTCTCTCTCTCTCTCTCTCTCTCTCTCTCTCTCTCTCTCTCTCTCTCTCTCTCTCTCTCTTTCTCTGTCTGTCTGTCTGTCAGTAAAATAGTATTTGTGGCCTGTTTATAGACTTTTTTTTTCACTTGGAGTTTTATAGCGCCCTCTGGTGTTTATCTGGTGTTCTGACACATTTCTGTCTAAAAAAAGTCCAAAATATTGCTTTTAAGCCTGTATAATTCAGGGGCCACCGAACTCTGTCCTGGAGGACCGGTGTCTTCTAACCCTGAATAAACACACCTTAACTGGCTAATGAAGGTTTTGCCAGGTAAACTTTAAACTTACATGCAGGTGTATGAAGAGAAGTTGGAGCTAAACTATGCAGGAGTGAGTTTGGTAACCCGTCTGCCATTAATCAGTTGAAGTGATATGGCACATGGCATAAAATAACATTTTCTGACACAATAACATCTTTTCAGTGTCTGTATTTAAACTGGTTAAAGATGGGGGTTGACCCTAAAGTAGCAGCTTTATGGTGCTGGGACTCGAACTGAAAACTGGGACACGAACAGATCTCCGACTGGGAATATCATCGGTTTTGGGGGTTATATGGTAATACAAAAACATTTTTTTTGCTCTACAGCAAAAGATTAAAAAAGTTTCAGTTTAAACACATCCTAACAGGCAAACACACATGAGAAGACATAACAGAGCTCTTGAGTTGGTGGTAGATTCAAACATGAGTGTGTCTTCTCCGAACTGTGTCCACAAACTCGGGGTCATTATTACATTCTTCCTTTACTGGAACTGCAAGACTCAAACCCTGTCCTGGAAGAAAAATGTCCCTGTACACAAAACCCCTGATCTCCATGAAGACATGCTGTGTTCTAGATGTTCTGGAGTAGAAGAACTCTCATGTCCTGTACAGAGTCCAGAACTCTAACCCCGACTGAACCCCAGACCTCCTCACATCAACATCGGTGTCTGATCTCACTAATATTATTGGATAAATGCTCAAATCCACACAGTCACATGACCCAATCTAGTGGAAAGATTTTTCAGAAGTGTTGTAATGATTATAGAAGGAAGAGTGAGAACACAGCTGTTTAGAAGATACACAATCTGGGAAAAATGGTAGAAATGTGTATGAGGTAAAGGTAAAGTTTTTCACACATTTGAGTGTGTGTTAATTTTAATGCTCCTCTGGTGTTTTAGTCTTTCGTAAATAAATGTAGTTTAGCCTGCAGGCGGTTCTTTAGTCAGCAAACATTCCTCTCATGTTACTCACATTATGTTTGTCTAAATTTTACCCAACAGCATTAAACATAACAGACAACAAGAAAGACAGAAAAAGAATAAGGGAGGAGAAATAGGAGGAGGAGGAAACAGATTAAAGTACAAACATCTAAATCAGTTTTTTCACTTGAAATCATTATTAACGTTTGGAAGACATGATGGCTGTTCCGTTTCTTCTCATCCCTCTGATTTTGTATTTGGACCCATCTTCAGGAGCTGATGTGGATCCGACCCTACCTTTCTCTGAGTATCTAGACTCAAACCATAACGTCCTGCTCAGATGGGGTTTTGATGTGATTAAAGACACCATCACGTTCGAGGTGACGGTGAACACCACCGGCTTTGTCGGCTTCGGGTTCAGTCCCAATGGAGGAATGGCTGGTTCTGATATCGTTATCGGAGGAGTTGGGCCTGCTGGGATATATTTCACGGTAATTTTTATTTCGATTTTACATTTGGCATACACACTTATCTACCAATATCTAAGCAATTGAGGGTTAAGGGCCTTGCTCAAGGGCCCGGCAGTGGCAGCATGATATACTGGGAACGAATGCATGATATTTTAATCACTAGCCCAAAACCTGCTGAAGTCTTAACCTTATTCTCTAACTCATTAGTCACAGCTTGTATTTGAACCTTTAAATAAAAGCAGTTTGTTTTAGGAATTCTGACATAGATTTAATTCTATAATGAAAAAACAGAGACAAACAGCGGAGACAAAAAATAAACCCTCGGAAGACGATAGGCTACATGCGAGGACATTGGGGAGGCAACGATTATAGCTTTTGGTGGTATGATTATAGTCTAAGAAATAATTATGGTTATTCATTATTTACATAATTGGAATTTGACTTACAACTATCTCAATTCATACAACCAAGCAATTTGTGGCTTAGGGGCCTTGCTCAGGGGCCCAGCAGGGGTAAATTAGGTGGTACCAGGAATCAAACCTACAATTTTCTGGTGAGCAGTTCAACACCTTAAGCACGGTGCTACAACATCACATTCATTCCTTCCACAACATTACTAGTGTCTAAAAACACACCCTTTTCATATTAACATTTTAAGTCTTATTTATTGCTTTTTTAAAAAAAAAAAACTCATAAAATAATAAATCAAAATAAAAAAGATTTATGTGTATTGGTCTATTTAGAAATAACCAAATTTGGTCTATTTAGAAATAAATATAAGCTAAATATTAGCTAAGCATTTTCCTTTTAAAGGTAACATAGGAATGTAGTCGAAGGTTGATCATTTTGGTGCTGAATTTGGGCCGGACTTTGGACCTGCATTTTAATTTTTTAATTACCTTATTACCTTATTACCTTATTACCTTATTACCTGGGTGTGCAAAGCTGCATTATGGTCCTGCAGGTGCGCTTCTTTAGCAGCAACCCTTTCATAGATATGTGATTCATCATCTTTAATAACGCCCTGTTCAATCCCAAACTGCCGACTTCAGGCACTTCTTTGGAGGCAATGGAGTTTAGGTCCCTTTGCCAGAGTTAATCCCCTCCGTGTCTCTGATAAGCTTGTCATTTTAAACTGGTGCGACTTTGTTTTCATGTCCATGCAACAGAAGCGCTGTGTAGCCGAGCCTTTACGATAAATTAACCGCTAAATTCTAAAGCGAAATACCGGTTATTTGCTGCATTCCTAGTGGACATACAGTATAGTGGAACAGAATGTCGTGTCTCACAGCCCCACAGTGCTACAGGTGGTTCAACACAAGTTCATTACAACCTCCTTCCTCTTCCTCACAGGGACAGGTTGTTAGCACCGCACCATTTAGCCAGTTGTGCCACTTGCAGTAATGTTTTATTGTTGTTGCTTATGAGACCTACCACAATCGTCCCCATTAAACTTGATGATATGGTTGAAGCTGAACTTGGCAGTGCAGTTTGTGGGTCAGCAGTGTGAAGAGCAGCGGGCTGAGCACACAGCCCTGTGGGGCACCTGTGCTTAATGTGGTAATGCTGGAGGTGTTGTGGCCAACACAGACTGGGTCTTCCGGTTAAAAATCAAGGATCCCAATTGCAGGGGTAAGATGAGGCTCAGCAGGTTTAGTTTTTTAATTAGCTGCTGAGAGATAATTGTATTAATTGCTAAGCTAAAGTCGATGAACAGCATTTTAACATAAGAGTCATTGTGTTTTAGGTGAGTAAGAACTAGGTGGCGATGGGAGAACATTGACTCGCCCATGAAGTTGGTTTTGGACAGTATGGGAACCGAAATGATCCACAGCATGTTAGGAAAGGCTGGATTTAATGTAGTCTGTGACTGATCTCTCAACGCACCTCATCAGAATTGGTTGAAGTGCTACTACGGACCAATAGTCTTTCAGGCAAGACACGGGTGAATTTTTTGGTACTGGAATTATAATGGTGGCTTTAAGACACGTGACATGACATCTAAATTGCCCACATAAGTGAGTGTGAGTGTGTGTGGCTGTTTGTTTTTTTGCTGAAATCAATCCCGCAGTGCTGAGGTAGCATTGTCCGGCCGTACTGTGATATGGTTTTAATTCTAGTACTATTACTTCACTGTAAGAAAGAACCCAGGTTCGTATTCCCAGCAAAGGTCTTTCTGTGTGGAGTTTGCATGTTCTCCCCACGCTTGTGTGGGTTTACCCCCGGTACTCCGGTTTCCTGCCACAGTCCAAAACATGTATGTTTGGTTGATTAGTGATTCTAAATTGCCCATAGGAGTGAGTGTGTGTGTGTGTGTGTGGCCCAGTAATGAAACTAGCACCCTGTCCAGGGTCTACCCCTCCTGCCCTTTCAGAGACGGCTGGGATAGACTCCAGCAGATCCCTGTGACCCTGAATTAGGGAATAAGCGTGTATAGAAGATAAATGAATGAATTACGTAAATGTTAGCTAGCATGATCAATTAAACGGCATCATTATAGTCATCTGTATCGATATTTATTAATTTTTTTATCTCTATTTTTGGTTTAGACACTGTGATAATATCTTTCCTGTTCATTTCATGGAAATTCACTTTATGGAAATATTTTTCAAACATGCAGATTGTTGATTAGAACAAAAAGTCTTCTGAATCTTATTTGCAAATCAAATTTGTCAGAAAAATAAACACAGAAACGGAATCAACTATTATGTTCTACCCCACAGCACTGCTAAATTCTCTCTGCTGATTGGTTGGATTTAACACAGAAGTTCTAATTGTAAAGCAGTTTTAAGGTTTTATTAGTGCTTTTCCAAATCTTCAGTAGCATCTCAGTCTTGAAGCCCGGTTGCTTTAGATCACTGGTTCCCAACCTGTTTTTGTCTGAGACGCCTTTTTTTTTGAGTTCCTGCTCCACATTTGATGATATTATCACTCTGGTATTTTCTGCCTCACGTTTACAGTATTGCTGCACTGCGACCCGAATTGGTGGGCTCCTCCTCACCTGCAGGGTCCAGTATGTCTGGTTCATTACTATCAGCAACTAGGCACAGGGTAGCTTCTGAATGTAAAGTTGTCCTGGTATGTTCACTAATCCACTAAATGATAACTCGCTCATTCAGTAGGCTGTTTTCATGAATAGAAACCTTCGAGCTCTGTTTGTTGAGAGATCTACATTTCATTACAGGACAGACATGCGACCGGGAACTTCATGCCGGCTCTGGATGAGAAGCAGGACCATAAAGTCCTTTCTCTGTTGGAGACGAACGGACGAACCGTGATGAAGTTCCAGCGATCTATCAAAGCCTGCGATGAAAACGACCTCACCATCACTGTGAGTAATTGACAGGACATTCAGCACTGAACATTCCGCATCGTCCGTCTGCTATTTGTGCAATAAGGGTGGAGTTTCTGTTGGTATAAAGGTCACATAATAACCTGAAGGTTTTTAGGGTTTATATAAGAATAGAACTTGGCAGGTCTCCAGGTGCAAGGTCCATCTGCTGCAGCCGAGTTTGTCTCTATACTACTAGTCTACTTTAGCCTTTTTCTTCCTCCCGGGTCTTTATAAGCAGTCAATTAAAATGTATTACATATTTAATCAATGATTGTGCCTTTCAGCATTCAGAAGCCATTTTTAAAAACTGCTTAGTCAGTTATTTCATTAGAACACAATCCAACCTATTTTTTCAACAGCGAGAAAGTAAAAAGTTCAACAGATTCCACATTTTTCTTTCCTCAGGAAACGCCGATGAAGCTGATCTACGCCTACGGTAACACTGATGACATCAGCTACCATCAATCCCGAAGAGGCACCAAGGAAGTGAACCTACTAAACTACATGCCTCGAACCAGCATCCCTGGCAGCAAATACTTTGACGTGACCATGACCAACGTACGGCTGCTCCTATAAGGAAGATTCAATGTGATATTATGTCCTTAGATATTTAAAGACTGATAAGCCAGTGTGTGATATGTTTAGGTGAAATAGGTCTGATAAAACCCTTCAAGCCACCACTGCTGGGCCCCTGAGCAAGGCCCTTAACCCCTAACCAATCAGTTGTATAAAAGGCATAAAATGTAAGTCGCTCTAGATAAGGGCGTCTTCCAAATGCTGCAAATGTAAATGCAAATGTGAATACAGTTAGGCAACCAGTGACAGGGGGCGGGGCTTAAACTAGCCTTTTTAACAAAGAATTCGTTAAAAGTTTAAAAGAATAAGTAGCATAAATGGTTAAATTTTATATTATAAATAGGTCTAAAATTAAAACAAAAATGATTTTAAAATATTTTTTAAATATTTAATATTATACTTTAACCTTTAGTTTTATTTCATTTAATGGTATGTTCATGTCTCTTAATTGAAACTATAAAGTAATTTTTAAAAATATATATATTTTTAGTGACTTTCACTTTTTAATTTTTTGTTTTATGTGTTGATTACATTTCTTTTTATTAACTAGATTCTTTACTAAAAATGTCTTTCCAGTTCACGATACCTGCTAAAAACACACACTACCACTGCAAGATTTTGGGTCTTCCAGTGTTCGACAGGAAATACCACATTTACCGGGTAGGCAAAAGCGTTTAATTCATAACTGATTCATGATTAATTTATTTATATTATATTAAGCTATTTTCACCACGTTTCTGCCCTCAGATAGAACCATTGATCCAGAACCCGGACCTTGTGCATCATCTGTTGCTGTACCGATGTCCATCATCTGTAAATGAAACCTCAGAGTCACAGTGTTACACCAAAGCGGACCAATCCTTATGCTACCAGGGCATCGCTGTTTGGGGGGTCGGAGGAGGAGTAAGTGATCAGACTACAACTCTAATTTATTTTATTTCTTCTCATCTCTACTTTGATATAATGATGATGTAATGAAGTATGTGCATCAGCCAAAATCTGATTATACATTAAACTAATTCTGTTTTTTTCAGGATGTTTGGTCATGTCATGAGTAAATCACACTTAAAAACTTAGTATTAACCGGGGATCTGATGTGATTTAGAAATTACCCCTACATCTGAATATCTACCTGGTGTGACCTAAACAAAGCCTGGAATTTCTCCTAAATATGATGTCAAAACATTTTCAATTTTTTTTTTTTAATTAAGTGCTAGTTTAGGTATTTAAGAAACAGGTTGGTCTTCACCGTTTCTCATAGACAGCCAGTTACTTGACTGTTCTGACATTAATTAGAAGATCAATCCACCACATCTGCCAGGACAGAGGACAGTCTTGAGGCCTGGTGTGTGAGGATGGTGGTGTGTGAGGCAGTGTGTTTAATTCCGATTAACGCTTATTTTGTTACATAACAGAATCATGTCCAGATTTTCTGCTTTGCATGATAAATAGCCATGTAACTCTTATGGATTTATTTCATTTTATTTTATATTAATTTTTAGGCTTTTGAACTTCCAGAAGTGGCTGGACTTCCTATGGGTGGAGATGGAACTAAGATCTTCTACAGGCTTGAAGTGCATTACAACAACCCTCAGAAGCTCGCAGGTACAAACACACACAAGTAGCCGACCTGAACAGTTAACACACTGATAACAGAGAGCCGCAGGAAAGACTTCTATCTGTGGGTCGACCCGGAAGTGATAATTACTCTGGTTTCCTTGAAGAAAATCCAGAAGTTAAGTTAAATGTTGATTTACATTTACAGCCTTATCCAGTGGGACACACTTATATGAGAGCCTTGCTCAGGGGCCCCGCAGTGGTGGCTTGGTGGTGCTGGAAATCGAACCCCGGTCTTTCTGGTATTACTCCAACACCTTAACCACTAAAGCCACCACTTCCCAGAACATCATGTGGAATTAAAAAAAAAGCTCTGACCATCAGTACTGTCTTCCTGTCAACTATGCAATTTTTCGGGTTACACCGTGTTCATTTTGCATATTTTGCAGTGGAATAAGAATAAGACAAACATCTTTCGTCTATACGAACTTCCAAACAGATGAAATTAGATAATAATAATCGATTATCACCGAATAGAAAATAATGATTGTTACTCATATTTTTTTCATTACCCATTCTATTATTATTATTATGTGTGTGTGTGTGTGTGTGTAGGTGTTGTTGATAGCTCGGGCTTACGGTTTTATTACACGGCTGAGCTGCGGCAGTACGATGCTGCTATGCTTCAGACGGGACTCCATGTGACACCGAACTACGGTATTCCACCGAACGCTCCAGCCTTCCTCACATACGGCCTGTGTGACACCAGCCACATTCACCAGGTACAAAATCGGCTTCATGTTCAATATTACACCATTCTCAGACAGGGATCTACTCACATCTGTGCTGATAAGCATTCAGTCGAGTGTGTAAGGGTCTGAAAAAGTTTTGTATGTACTGGAGTCAAGTATTGGAACAACTAACCATTATAGCCATGTGTGTTTCGATGTGTCTCACTCTGCATCCTATAATTATCTCCAGACTTCCAGTGTTTGATAGCATAAGAGTTAAAGTAGGCATAGATTTCGCAATGAAAAAGTCACCTGATCATCACATGCATTTTTTTGATCATCCTGTTCCAGATGTGCAGGTTTTCCACTAGATTTGGTCATGTGACTGTGATCATTTGGTTCCGATAGTTTTAATGAGATCAGTGAGGAGACCTGCTGTAAATGTGAATGAAAAAGCCATGGGTAGCTTAGTGGTTAAGGTGTTGAACTGACACAAGAAAGACCGGGGTTCATTTTCCAGCACCACCAAGCCACCAATGTGGGCCCCTTAACCCATAACCCCATATTGCTTAGTTGTATAAATGAGATGAATGTAAGTCGCTCTGGATAAGGACTTCTGCCAAATACTATAAATGTAAATGTCTGGGGTTCAGTCGGGGTTCCAGTTCATCCCAAAGGTGTTCAGTGTTAAGGGGTTGAGTCAGAATCAGGACATTAGAGTACTTCCACTCCAAAACGTCCAGAACACAGCATGTCCTGATGGAACAGTGTTTGAGTCACTTAGTGAAGGAGAAATGGAATGATATAACATTCTAGACGACTGTGTGACTGGCAAGGTGTGTTTTGGTAACATAGTGTGGTTAACTACACTGTATAAAATAATTACATTACTAATCAATACAAATTGGAGGTTTTGGGGATGTTTTATAGATAAACTTTTATTTATTTTTCAGGTCCTCTCTCAGCCGCCTACAGGAGCAAATGAGTGGCAGGTTTTTGCAGTTTTCTTACACACACACCTGGCAGGAAGGAAGGTGCGAGTCGGACACTTCAGGTATTAATTCAAAACTAACATCACTGTGTAACTTTAACAGAGAAATATTAGAGAAAAGATTGAGAATAATTTGTGTCAGAATCACAATTACTAAAGATCGACCGTTAAATAGGTTTATATTTTCCCTAAGATTTAAGACAAAAGTTAAACAAAAGCAATAAATAAATATTGTTTTTTTTTAAAGACTAAAGAATAAAGTTTTTTATTTTTATTCTGAAAATCTAAAGGTGTTTGGAGGACGTTGAAACATGAGAACGTTTGCATGTGGAGAAAATAGCGAAACCGAGTTCATATGTTTATTAATCATTAGGAAAAGAAAAGAAAAGGAATGTTAACTACGGATGTTTATTATAGGCGAGGATTTATTGTGTCTACATGTTTTTTTCCGTGTTCTTCAGAGATGGAGAGCAGATGGATTTCTTAGCGCTGAATGAACACTATAATTTTGAACTTCAGCAAATGACAAATCTGGGAAGAACCAAAACAGTGAAGCTGGTAGGTGTGGACATTTCTCAGAAATCCAATCTGAGGGAGTGTTTCAGTACAGGAAATTAACCTGTATGTTTATATGCATGGAAAGAATAAATTCCAGCCTCTTTTCTGCTTTCACAGGGCGACCAGCTGGTCGTGGAGTGTACCTATAACACCAGCGACCGAACAGAAATCACTTGGGTCGGTCCACATCTTCTTTATCATTGGACACAATCTTTGTAGAAAGATACATTGCTTAAAGATCCTATAAAATAAAATAAATTACAAGAAGCATAAAATTGACATCAAAATACCATCAGATTAAAAAAAGATTGGGACGTGGTAAAACTACAGGATTTTAACTTTACATGGTCTTAAACACTTTGATCTGTTTTCTACGTTCTAACTGGTCAGAAGGTGTTAATTTATTTCTATCACAGTGATAAATATCATATTTATATTACTACATACACTCAGTCAAATACAGGGTGATTTCTATATACAGCTAACACTGGAGACTCCTTCCAGAATTAATTTCTTACTTATAATAGTATGTCTAATTTTCTAGACATGATGTTGAGCTACGTGTTGAACTACCAACCGGAAAATTGTGGGTTCGATTCCCAGCTCCACCAAGCCATCCCTGCTGGGCGCCTGAGCAAGGCCCTTAACCCTCAATTGCTCAGTTGTATAACCTCTAAATAAAAGAGATAAATGTAAGTCGCTCTGGATAAGGACGTCTGCCAAATGCCGTAAATGTCCTAAGCCTCCAAGGTTTGACAAACTTCCAAGTGGGAGGAGACACAAAATGACCCTAACATAGACATGTGACGTATCAAAATGCTCAGCAGAATAATAACTCCATAATAGGTATCACTGATACTGGAACCAGACCTGGAGTGATACTTGTTCAGAACTGGGTTACTGGGATACTTGAGAGCAGAACCTGCTACATCACAAACATGTGACCAGAATCGATTATCATCTCTTGCAGAAGCATCACATTTTTTTTTTAATCCCATAAGAATTGCTATGGGTTTTTTTTTGGGCTTTAATCTGGATAAAAGCCTCTGCTAAATGCCCTAAATGTAAATCTGTATAAACCTGGTGGTTGCTATTCCTCCTGCTAATCCCTCATTTGCACCATTTTTTCTTATGCTTCCTTTTGGTTGGTCCTAAATTTCCCTTATCATCCTGATGGTGAGGAGCGTGATGGTGTTTTCTCAAAGCACTGCTAAACTGACAGATTTGATTATTATTATTTTACCTGGACTTTTAAAAAATGCGGTCTGTAGTAGAAGCTCTGTAGTAGAAGCTCCGCAGTCTGTAATAGAAGCTCTGCAGTCTGTAGTAGAAGCTCCTCAGTCGGTAGTAGAAGCTATGCGGTCTGTAGTAGAAGCTCTGTAGTAGAAGCTCCTCAGTCTGTAGTAGAAGCTCTGCAGTCTGTAGTAGAAGCTATGCGGTCTGTAGTAGAAGCTATGCGGTCTGTAGTAGAAGCTCCTCCTACTCCAAGGATCTGGTGAAAAAAGTGAAGCCCGGTTCTTAATCAAGCTCCGGCTCTGGCACCAACCCCAGCGAAAAAGCAGTAATAATGATGTTATGTGACGTCATGTAAAAATAGGCCACATGCCTATAAAAATAGGGACACAATTACACCAAGGTGGACATGTGGCGTATGAAAAAACTTGCCACAGTCAGAAGAACACAGTCACAAGCGTTATTGCCTTAACAACTCCTTCAAGCCAGCGTTAAAATTTGTCATGACGAACGTCACGTATTTATTATTTCAGCTGAATAAATTAACACTTTCTGACCAATCAGATTCGAGAATCTGTCCTTACTGTGTGTAATTGTTTATCATGTGTCCTCCTCACAGGGGGGTCTGGGAACTAATAATGAAATGTGCATGGCATTTCTTTATTACTACCCTGCGCTGGAGTTCAGCATTTGCAACAGCGAACCAAACATGCAGATGCTCATGAGCGAGATGGGAGCCGATAACACAATGTAACGCAGCTACAACTTCATCCAAAACTCATGTGTATGTTTGTGTCTCAATCCTGGTGATTGTAACATCGTACCTAACAAACTTTTCTGTCTTTAACGTCCAGGCAATGGATCAACATTATGTATACGAAGGTGTGGGATAATAGTTCAGTGCTGGAGTATCAGAGAATTCTGAAGAGGATTCAACAGTACACCTTTGTTGGAAGCTTAGAGGTGAGTTAAGTGCTTAGAGCTGGAATTCCTCTACACTGATATCATCACATTTTGGTCACATAGAACAGCGGTTCCCAACAGGGGGGTCCTGACCTACAAGGGGGCCTCAGCGAGCTCTGTGGCAGGTCTTATTTTGAAGTGTTGAGCAGTGAGGAGCATTAAGGAGAACCATCATATAGCTTTAGCTAATTTTATCCATGATCTGCTGGTTGACCAAAAAAAGGACAAATTTGTAATTCGCCCTCCACAAAAACAAACGAATGTCAGTGATTCTCCTTCAGCAGCTGATAGTAATGACCCTGACATACTGGACCCTGGTGAGGGAGAGCCCACCAATTCGGATCGCAGTGCTGGAAATACTATAAACACCAAATACAGGAAATATGAAGAGTGATAATATCATTAAGTGTAAAGGGGAACCTAAAATATTTTCTCAGACAAAAAAGTTTGGGAACCACTGATATAGAAGACGTCACATTATGGAACTGTTCTTGTTTATGGATTGAATGTAAGTCTGTGTGTCTTTCTGTCTCGACTGATATTTTTGCTTCTTCTCTCTCTTTGTTCGTTATTTTCTGAACTAAACACACTTTAATAAATGACCGGGTTGCAGGTACGAACTTCAGACGACTGCAGTCTATCGCAAGACTCGTCATCTCATTATACAGAATGTGATGGACGCTAATTATTAAAACTACATTTACATTTTTGGAATTTTAGCAGACGCTTTAATACGGAATTACTCACATTTCTATAATTTTTTTTACCTACAACTGAGCAGTTAGGGGTTAGGGGCCTTGCTCAGGGGCCCGGCCATGTCAGCTTCTTGTCTGGACCAAAAAGCAGAACTACAACCGAAGCTTGTGTAGATTTAACCCTGTGCTGTAAAATCCTCTCTCTGTCTCCTAGAACTATCAGTCGTACACCGGAAACATTCCTGACCTCAAGGTGTCTCCGTCTACCAGCTGTTTAAAAGGTGGAGCTCAGATCCACAGCGCTGTTACATGGAACCTGCTGCTGGGATTGACGGTCTTACTCCTTCCCATCCTCATCTCTAGGACCGGCCCAGGCTGTGGTCGGCCCTAGGCAAGATTGTAGATTGTGTTTTATGTTTGACCATGTTTGTTTTATGTTTTATGTTTGATCATGTTCATGTTTATGCTTGTTTGTTTAATGTTTTACGTTTGATCATGTTAATGTGTGTTTGTTTAATGTTTGATCATGTTTATGTTTATAGCTTGTTTATGTTTTATGTTTGATCAAGATTATGTTTTGTTTGTTTAATTTTTGATCATTATATTTTGTTTGTTTCTGTAGCAGGGTTAAAATTGTGTTATTTCAGTTTTCTGTTTATCTGCATTCAGTTCTGATTGATAACTGGTAAATTGGGGTTTATTAAAAATAAAGTGGTGGTACAGTCCAGGTGGGCATTACCTCCCTCTGTGTTCTTCTAGAGGTTCTTTCTCTCTCTCTATTAATCAATGGAGGTGTGTTGTTTCTGTGGTTATTTTTCAGTTGTTCTTATTTAGTTATTTTTGTTGCTTCACACAGAAATGCAGAACGTGTACTAAATGTACTGACTGGGTTTTTTGTATACTGGGATGTTTTGGAACGTTATTTTGTGTTGCCAGTGTCACTGATGTGTAATAAATAATCAATACATTGTTCATGCAGACCCAAATCAGCGTTCTCCTGTCATTCTTCCTGATATTGCGTCACAGCGCAGAACACAGACGCACACGGTTACATTTCATATTTACGTCCATAGATCTTGTCTCTTGATTTAGTTTACATCAGGTCATAATTTGAGTTCATGTTTCTGTCTTTTGTTTACTTCCTGTCTTGTCCTGTGTCTCGTGATCTTTGTCCTTATCATGTGATCCTCTTGTCTTTGTGTCGTGTTCCTATCGGTTAGTGTTCTGTATTTATAGCTCTTGTGTTTCCCTTTGTCTTTGTCGGGGATTTGTCCCTGTACTGCTGTCCCAAGTGTATGAATGGCGGGCTATGCCAAGTCAAGTTATTATAGTTTATGTTAACGCTATTGCTAAACTAAGCTAAGCTAAGTCAAGTTATGTCTTGTTTTCATTCATTCATTTTCTATAGCCGCTTATTCCCTAATTCGGGGTCACAGGGATCTGCGGGAGTCTATTCCAGCCGCCTCTGCAAGGGCGAGAGGCAGGAGAGGGACACCCTGGACAGGTCACCAGTCCATCACAGGGCCACACATACACACACTCACTCACTCCTATGAGCAATTTAGAATCACCAATCAATCTAACATACATGTTTTAGACTGTGGGAGGAAACCGGAGGACCCGGAGTAAACCCACACAAGCACGGGGAAAACATACAAACTTTCGAACCCTTGCTGTGAGGCAGCAGGACCAGTGTGGGGCAACAGTGTTAAACCACTAAGCCACCGTGCTGCCCCTATGTCTTGTTTTGCTACGTGTGAATAAACTGCACCTTTGGGTTTCTAAACTATAGAACGCTGGAACCTTTACACACACAGTTTAAACCTAATCACTGAAAAGAAACTCTGAAACTCTGAAAATATTTTTGGCAGTTAACAAAATTTGTTAACAAATTTTAGTATTGAAAATTGTGAAAAAGTGCTTTTTTTTTTGTTGATTTGCACTTTATTTACCTGTGGTGTGTTTTCTAGTGACTGTTAGTCAAAATTTCTTGTATATTTATAACAATTTATTTACTATTTATGCTTATTTATTGTTGTATTATTTGTTCAGTATTTATGTTATGTTACAGTAAAAGTAAAAGCTTTAAAAAAGCAGCATTGTTTTGCGGTTGGTAGGTTTTAGGTGTGTTTAGGGGGGTTGTGTGTGTGTGTATGTAAGGGGGGGGGGGGTGGGGGTGATTGGGGATTAATTGAATAGGGCGGAAGAATAGTGCAAATCTACAATTGCCCCTGGGGTGCCACCAGAGCCTGGGTCGACCCTTGTAAATAAGATATATAGGTTCACTGTAATTTGTAATCTTTTCATTAATAAAAATGTTGTAAAAACAGCCCCCCCCCCCCCCTCTGTTCTATCCACAAATCACACCCTGTGTAGAAGAAAGAGGAAATGGTAGCTTGGGGGTTGAGCCGATCTGAAGATCATGGGTTTAATTCCCAGCACCACCAATCTGATACTGCTGCTGGGACCCTAAACAAGGCCCTTAACTACCCAGTTGGATAAAGCAATGAGATTAAACGTACGTCGCTCTGGATGACGGCATCCACCAAATGCTGCAAATGAAATAGTTTTCCCCTAGTGGTTGTTTTGGGGGGAATTACAGCAATTACATTTACAGCATTACTGATAAATTAAGCTAATTTTTATCAGTAATTATCAGAATTTTTGTTTGTTAGAAATATTTTTATGTTCTTTTTTTGTTTCTTATTTGTTTTTCAGTTTTAAACTCCTCTAAAATGACGGTATTGACAGTGTTATATAAATATAATAAATAAATATAAAATAAATAAGACTTGTTCAGTTCAGTTCGGTTGTTAACATTGTTTTGAAAACAGAAGTACAAAAATCAATAAAAAAATCGGTTTTCCATATCGGATATCGCTCAAAAAACCATGCAAAATAATCGTTATCAGTTCTAAAAAAAATTTTTATCGATCTTTAGTAAAAATATTACTATCACTGCTGATGTTAACTACTGTTATGACATTTAAGTATAAGTATATTCAATTCATTGTGTAAGGTACGTGTACAGAGCCAATGAAATGCATTTTTTTTTTCGCATTTGGTACATTGCATTGTTCGCATCTTGGTAGGTTGGGGGTCAGGGCGCAGGGTCGGCTATGATACAGCGCCCCTGGAGCAGGAGGGGTTAAGGGTCTTGCTCAAGGACCCAACGGTGGTTTTGACTTGCCGGAGGTGGGGCTTGAACCCAGGTGTTTCTGGTCTTCAGATTAACAACAACTCAGCACCTTAACCATTTGAGCCACCACTGCCCCCACTAAAGATCCTGCTGGGACCCTTGTTTAGGGTCCCAGCAGCATCCAGCAGACGTCCTTATCCAGGGCAACTTACATTTATCTCTATTATACAATTGAGGGTTTAAGGGACCACAGTGGTGTCTTGGTGGGATTGGGAATTGAACCCAGTCTTTCTGGTATCAGTCCAACACCATAACCACTGTGTGCCACCACTTTTCCATGATCACGACTGTTATTGTATCACTACAACACGTCAACCATCATCATTCCTACTTTTCTTATCATTTAATTTAGGACAAGTTTATACCTCTTTATTCACAGTTTATTAATAAAACATACAGTATATGTACATTATTGTACATTATAAAATGAAATATTTAGTGTTTTTTTATCTTTTACTTTAATTATACTGTCTTTCTTTTCTGGGAGCTTAAATGCAGATTTATGGTTTTTCTTCTTCTTGCACTCATTTGCATTTCCGTTTTCCATTTATGCAAAATCTTAAACACGTTTGGAAAAAGTGTCACTTCACCAAAAAAAAAAAAAAAAAGAATGCGCCCTCTGGCGGTCACCTAGCAAAGCTTTCATTAAAATAAAACTTTATTACAGTTATTAATTATTTATTTCATATAAATTAATTTAAAAAAGTGAATCTTTTTTTAACTTTTTTTTACTCAGTGTATCAAAGGAATAAGTAATGAAAGTAGGAAGCACAGTTTTGTATTCAGAAACACACACACTTTTTTATTTTTATTCTAAAAATAATTGTAAGAATCTTTTACGTGCTTTTCAGTGTATATGAAGGTAAAAAACCGTTATTCAAATGTGATTTAATAAATATATATATATGTAAATTGTTATTCTAACATTCTGTAGGGGTATTTCAGCCTGATGTTTATTATTAGTTAGGGTATAGAATAGATAGCACACGCGTCACTTTCGGGAAGCTCCAGAACAAACTTCACACGCGCCCTTTGATCCTTTATATAAGTATAATGTATATATATATATTTTCTTTCTCTCTCTCTCTCTCTCTCTCTCTCTCTCTCTCTCTCTCTCTCTCTCCTCTCATCTCTCTCTCTCTCTCATATATATATATAGATATATATATATATATATATATATATATAGGTGGTTCGGGGATTTATATCATAAACGTCTACAAGACAATAGAAGTCGGTTAATTAATGAATAAGTAAATAATATATACGTTTTTATTGATGTGTCGAATTTGAATCCCACAAAATGAATCGATTCGTCTGTAAAAGTCACATCCGGTAAGCCGTCAATTGTAAAATGTATTATTTATACTGGCGGTGTAAAAAAACACGTGAGTTGACTCTTTAACGTGGACGCTGAAATCTGATTCACAAAAAGAATCGATTCGGTCGTTACGAAACACTGTTCATCACTTAAACAGGCAGGATTTTATATCTTCTTTGATTTCAGACGACGATTTGATGTTTTTGTTCTATATTTTTAATGTATTTAATTGTTGCTCTTAACTATTTAATTAACGGACCGCTATTACCTACCAAGGGAAACGACACATACGTGAGAGTCGACTCACTGAGTCTGTTCACAACGATTATGCAAAAAAAAAGAACCGACTCAAAAAAAAAAAAAATCGAATTAAGGAACCGATTTTCTGTCTTTATTGTTTAAAGTTGTTTTACTTGTGCAGTGAATTTAATCAAATAATATTATTTCTAGTACAACATATTTATTGCTGTAAGTTGCTTTAAAAATACAACTGATTAAAAATTTTTTATTTTGTATTTGAGTAAATGTATTTCAAATTCGTGTTTCTATGTATTTAAAAAAAAACATAACAATATTTAATTTGTGACATAACAATATTTAATCTTGTGACATAACAATATTTAATTTGTGACATAACAATATTTAATTTGTCACAGGTTTCGTTTATTTAAAAAGTAAAACATCCCAAAAAAAAAACAACCGAAAAAACCGACTCTTGAGTCAAATGATCCGACTCAATAAATGGAGCCGCGGGATTAGCGGGATTAAGACGGTCTCGCGTTTAATTGGTTGCTGTAAATGAGTCGGAGTCGGTAACTAAAAAAACCCCGCAGGTTTATGAGTCGAGATCATTTCACTGTTCAGAACAGCGAAAGACAAAGGAAGGGACATGGTGGACACTTCCGGCACTCCGGTGAACTTCTCCTGGGTCGAGTATAATAAAGTGGCAGGACTCGCGTGGCCGTGCAGACCAGCTCATTATCAGTTCCTAATTAAAAACGGGATTAAACATCTGGTGTGTTTGTGTGAATCCAAACCGCCGGATTATGACAGCTGTCCGGGTCTCACACTGCACCACATCCCGGTGGTGGACTTTACTCCACCGAGTCTGAGTCAAATACAGAGCTTCATCCGTGTCACTGAACACGCCAACACAGGGCAGGTGAGACTGCACAACACACACACACACACACTAAAACACACACACCCACAGTAAAACACAATTATAAGCTTTCTAAAACTATTAAACTCTGTATAATCACCATCCATTAAATCATTACATGTTTCATTCTAACTTCTGATTAGTCAGGAATAAAAGTTCCATTACAACAGCAGCTGCGGCAACAAGTAATTATCTTAAAAAACTGATCCAAAGCCAGTCTTTTTGTAGTTATTTTACTGTGTAACTCCTGAAGTTATTAGCTTAATTAATATTTAAAAAAAATTATCATATTAAAAACACTTAAAAAATACTTAAGTACATGAACACGATGAATAACTTAAAAAATGTGATGTTTGCAAGAAGAATAAAAAAATAGATATGGATTTAAATATATATATATATTATATATATATATATATATATATATATATATATATATATATATTATATATGAGAGAGAGATAGATTAAAAATACATCGTATGAAATCAAAGAATATATATATATATATATATATATATATAATGTATATATAAATGTGTGTGTGTGTATATGTATATATATATTTAAATCCATATCTATATCTATCCATCTATCTATCTATGACAGCTGTAATAATCAGTTTAGCAAAAAAGGTCTAAAAAATAGTGACAGCTGCAGGTTTTTTGTATGAAAGTTCTAAAATATCCCAGTCAGATATTCAGGGAAGTCTCACATTATAAAACGCATTAAGGATCCGGTCCAGATGTTTCAGGTCCTGATTTCTGTAATCACACCCCAAACATTATATTAAAGTATAACAACATGACCATTGATCTGTTTTCTTTTTTTTGCAATTTTTAAGACAATCATCTATTTTCCTTTTACAGTTTTTCAGTCGCTGCTGTTCTTTTTTGCTGTTTAGCCTTAAATCTTTAAAAATGTCTCTGATTTGTTGGTGTTCCTCAGGCGGTTGCGGTTCACTGTAAACACGGCCACGGCCGCACGGGAACCATGCTGGCCTGCTACCTGGTGAAGACGAGGAAGATCTCGGGAACCGAAGCCATTAAAACCATCCGATCTCTTCGTCCAGGTTCTATAGAGACCTGCGAGCAGGAGAAAGCCGTGCTGGAGTTTCAGCAGTACCTCCATCCAAACACCGCTTTTTAAACAGAATACAGACCAAACATTTTTCTCTGTAATCTTTAGTCTCGCTTCGAGAAACACTATCATCTCATTCGATCTCGATCGAAACTACACCCCTTTCTCCCCCCACCCCGTATGAGAAATTACAGGACAGTATGATTGACACTTGTTAAATTCTCACGTTTGTTTTCTGGTGGTCTGTAACAGGTGGTTCGGGATTTATATCCTAAACGTCTACAAAAAATTAGATGTTTAGATGGTTAATTAATAAATAATGAAATAATAAATACGTTTCTATTGATGTGTCGAATTTGAATCCCACAAATGAATCGATTCGTTTGTAAAAGTCGCATCCGGTGAGCTGTCAATTGTAAAATTTAATTGAAAAAAATATTTTATGGGATGTCAGCTGATAAAACGTTACTGGCTAGGGTGAAAACACATGAGTCGACTCTTACGTGGACACTGATTCATAAAAGAATCGACTCAGTCATCACTAAACAACTCATTACTCGAACAGGCAAAATTTTAATTTAAAATTTTTAAATTTTAGACGATCAGATGTTTTAAAGTTTTATAGATTATAATTCATCAATAATTCATGTTTTATAATGATCAATATTCATTTTTCTATTAATAAATCTAACATTAGACACAATAGTATAGATTTACAACATGGAAGGTGCCAAAATTATGGATACGAAAAAGAGTCAAAAAAATGTAAAAGAATTTTTTTTTTTTACATTTTTTACAGGGGACATTAGACAAGATAGTGTGTTAAACATGTACTGTAGGGTTTATTATTGTTATTACCGTCATTTCTTTTATTTTACCGAGTTCGAACCCGGGACTTCCTCTCGCTCCGATCGTTTTTCTTCTTGCTGCTTAGACTGAAATCAGATCTCATCAACAAACCAAATCCATCTGTCAATATTACAGGTTTCTGAGAGGAGCACACCCAGGGTGTGTCTGTAAAACAGAACCGGTTACTTTGACAACATATACACACACTTGTGTCCACACACAGGACACGTGTCTCCGGTGTTGCCGGAATAGGGATTTAGAGGGTTTATGCATGCTGTTTTTTCGTAACTTAGGAACAGATTGTCTCACCAAAATATCTCCTATTATATACAACTAAAAATGTTTTTATCACAGTTATAAAGAATAATTAATAGAAAGATAATGCACGCTACGTAGACGTCTGGATTTTGATTGGATAAATAGTGGAGGTTCGTTTCCTTTTTTTAAGGCACAGGTTTAGATGATCTTACATGTCCTAAAGTTATGGGTGCTATAGCAACAGCGTAGTCACGGGTTTGTACAGCGTAACTGAAATAAACAACGATGAAAAACGCTTACGGAAGGAGTCTCCAGTTCCAGTTTTTTTCTTGTTTGAGAAGCTGGTGAGGAAACGACTGTAAATCTGGACTCACAGTCTAATCATGAACTCCGGGGGATTTTTACCTGCTCTTTTTGTAAGATAGATATTTATTAAATTAATTTCTACATTTGCAGTATTTGGTAACTTTCAGCTACCTTTAAAATCATTATTGAAGTATTTTATTTACCTGCACAGTGTTGATGTTTGTGTATTTACACTGTTTAAATGGCCGACAACAACAAATAGTCTTATTACACATAAAACTATTTAGAAGTGAATAAATTTATTGTGTTTCTTTCCAAACAAAACAGCACAACCTGATGGCGATTTGGACGGCATGGGGTGGAGAGTGACGTCACTGCCCCGAATATTTTATTAGTTATTTCTAGGGAAGGGAAATAAATTCAAGGTTCATTTTAACGGCACAAACCAGCACAAACGAACGGCACCGGTTGGGGGAGATTTGGGCGGTATGGGGTGGAGAGTGATGTCACACTGTCCTAAAAATAAACTTAATATCTCAAAAACCAAACCAGCACAAAAGTTCGTTTTTGCGGCACAAATCAGCACAAACGAATGGCACACTTTTGGTGATTATTTCTTTTCATGGGGTTCAAACTTCACGGAGGTTCTCTATTTCTCCTTCTACCAGCAGCAGCCACTATTACAGAGAAGACAATTCAGATAATTGCCAAGTAGCCAATACAATAATTAAAAAAAAATAATAATACGGGCACTCATTGGCACCCCAGCAGCGGGTGGCGCCCTAGACAACCCCCTAGTTTGCCTATGCCTACAAACTCTACTGTGCCACGCCTAAAAACACTTGGCTGAACATCTGTTGCATGTGGCACACAAAACTGGAAAGGTTTCAGTCTTTATTCGATTGGTTGGATTCTGGAGGATTTCTGGGAGACGTGTGTTACGCTGTTGATCGATCCTCTTGGAAACAAAGCTGTCGTGATGCTCTTCATTCCCTCATGGAAAAAGAGAGCAAACAATAAGCCTTTATGAGGATTAGATGGATTTTCCAAATGATTCGCGGTAGAAACCTATTTCGTTACACAAATTGGTGAGTCAGACGCCCCCTGTTGGCCAGTAAAAGCTGCTGTGGAGGCGGAACTTTTATATATGGATCAGTATGAAACTCTGGCTATGTGAGAGTACAATGATAGTAACTCTCAGAATCAGCCAGTTAATAAAATTCATAACATATTAACTGAAAATAATATTTACATAGCTCATGAAAGGGCCCCCCAATTGCTCATTGTATCAAAAGAGACACCCCAAGCCGCTGTTGCATTTATAAAGTTGCAAATTTGAAATTTTTTAATTTCTGTCTAAAAAGACAGGTAAAAAGCTCAGCCGATATCATAATTACGAATTCCTGAACTTCCAGGTAGAACTTAAACTCTCAGACGCCGTCCAAAAGCACATATGTATAGTATGTACTTTATTTAAGATAGTATGAATGAAATTTGTTACTACATCCGCCATTTTGATTTTGTCACGTGCCGCATGATAGATAACGTTTAAAATAGCTTTCCATCACTTCCGCATATGACGAGTCGTCTCTCCCGCCGGCTCATGGGACAGAAAGGTGTCCATCATATGCATTCTTCCGAATCCAGGCGGGGGTAGAGGATCATCTGGGAACCCTAACCCACTATGTAGTATGACAGTATGTATTTTCGGACGGCTCCTGTGTCATTATTGATCATGTTTATTGTGTAAACACACACGTCTTCCTATACAGCTGTAAAAAAACACAAGTGTAAACTGTTTTTTTTTTTTTGTAAAATCTGAATTTATTTATGATTTACAAAAAGCCTAACATGTCACAACCATTAAAATGAAAATCAAAGAAACTCTTCCTGAACCTAGCGAGACGAGCGTACGAGAGTGTGTGTGTGTGTGTGTGTGTGTGTATATAACATGTCAGTTTACATTTCGGAAGCAGAAATTAAAGAGGAAGGAGTTATCACACTATAGTGTTAGGTGTTGCTTCAGTTTACAGAGATTGTGTACTCATGGGAGAAAAAAAAAACCCAACAAATTTTAATTAAAATAATTTACACACGCACACACACACACACACACACCAGGAAGTCCAGAGTGTAAATGGACATTAGAGAAGCACGGAGACGGTGCAGCTGAAGAGGAAACTGTGTTTGGTGGGAAATTAATTTAAAGAGATAAAACTAAAAATAGAAATAAAACCTAAAATCAATCCTTTTTGCGTCTCCACTTGTCATGTTGTGTCCAGACCTGTACTGAGTTTTAAGGTTAAAATAAATGCCTGCACAAGCAGGTGTCTTGGTCTAGTTTCCTTCCACCGAAATCTTTCACCTCAGCTCACTTTACCATCACTCGCACAACATTCCGCTTCGATCCAAATCCTTTACATACAAACTAAAAGTGGGAAAAAAAATAGAAAACTTTTAGGATAGAAAAATATAAAACTGAAACTTTTGCACTTTCCGGACGGAGCTGGAATCTGAACGCTAACGTTTTCTCCTCCCATCCGAGAGACCGAGGAAGACCGACAGGATGATTAAGCACGAGGTTCGTGAGCTACGTGTTGGAGAAAAAAGTCTGAGTGTGAAGCTGAACTGAAGGAAAGGAAAAGTGATCTGAAGTAGAAAAATTAATCATAATCGAGTGTGAAGTTTTGTAGATAAAACACCATGACTAAAAATCCCCACGTTACGGTCCGTGTGATTTAAAACAAAAAATTAAATAAAGAGAGCGTGTTTTTGTGGGAGCGCTTGTTTTTTTTGTTTTTTTCTCCTTTCAGATTAAACATGTCCCGATCCAAAAATAGTCCACTTTTAAATTCCTCGCTGATGAAATTAAAACAGTGCTTTATTATATCTCCGATACGCTGGAGGAAAAAAAACAACAACGCAGTATCGTCTCTCAACGCAAGACTAAAAATCAAACTAGCTGGTCCGGTTACGTCATTCAAATCAAAAGGAATTAAAAATAAAATAAAAACCAGAAGAGGACAGGAAGAGGAGGAAGTTCCGTCTGAACGGGTGTGTCTTCAGTGCTGGGACAGGGATTAGTGTCGAGTCCGGGTTGTGAAAAGGTCCTGCTACTGTTTGGTGTTCAGTTCGTTCTCCAGCTCCATCAGTTTGCGGGAGGCTTTGACTTTGTTGGAAACTTCTTTCCCCTGTGAGAAAAGTCTCTGACGCTCTTTAAAGGTGAGGTTCTCCGGCGCGCCGCCTATCGAGTTCTCCTGATCGCCTCCACTGAAACACACACACACACCATCATTAGTGCCTTTGACATGTAACTGCGGTCCTGATGATGGGAAACTCCGACTAAAGACAATCCTGGGTGGTGACGTGTGTTTGTGTCAATTCACACTTTTAACACTTTTATTTAAATTTTCCCTCCGTTATTTTATCCCTTTCATCAGTCGTTCATCATTTACATTTATGACATTTATCTGTTTTTCTTATCCAAAGTGACTTACGTTTATCTTATTTAACCGACTGAGCGGTGCTGAGAACGAAATATCTTATCTTTCTTTTTCCTTTCTCTCTTTTTCTTTCTCTCTCTCTTTTATTTTTGTTCTCTCTTCCTATTTTTCTTTTTCCTTCCTTCTCTCTCTTTTCTCCATTTCTTTCTTCTCTTTCTTTCTCTCTCTCGCTATTAAATACATTCGACATCTTTCACTTATTATAATCTGATTTTTTTTTTAATTTCTTGTAAAAAACACAGTTATTTATAAGGTGATTCTGAGAACGGACTGATAACATGCTGTTTTTTTCACCGTATTCTTTCCAATTGCAGTTGTGTCTCACCGGTTGGTGTGTGTATGTATGTGTGTGTGTGAGCTCCTCACCCTTTCGCCCATTTCTCTCGTGGGTCCTTGTAAACTTCTCCTGATCCTAAAATGCCCGTCGTGCTTCCAGTGTACGAATTAAACCCTGTTTCACATGTTGGTAAATGATAAAAAAGACATGTTAAATAAGAGAGAGAGAGAGAGAGAGAGAGAGAGAGAGAGAGAGAGAATACGCGGTGTATTATTACATCAGTCTTTTGAAAACTGCTGGGTCCGAAATCCTGCCAGTTTAACAGGAATGTGTGTGTAAACATTTATTATTCTATCAGGAACCCAGCAGCTTTCGGTAGCGGTCCTTTAGGCTGCCTTTCCCACAGACCGGCGGCTGAGCAGCGGGGGTTAGTGCTAAAGCCACCTGAGGGGGGGTCTGTGGAATGCTGGTCTTCGGTGAAGGTCAACTGGTGGACAGCGATTCATTTCAACTAGATCCTATATATGCTTTTAACGTACACGCACGCGTTAAACAGTGCTGCACTAAAGCTAGCTATTGTTAACTATGCTGCTAAGTTTTGTTTAGCAGCTAATTAGCCATCGGATTAGTCGAAAAACGAGATTGTAGGGTCACACCTGAAATAACAAATAATGTATAATTCAACATAATAGCTGTTTTTTCTATTATTACATTTATTGATTAGCAACAACAAATTGATCGGTAAACTAGCGGCTAGCAACTCTAACAGCTAATATCGGCTTCATTATTATTATTATTGTTATTATTATTTACAATTCTGGCATTTGGCAGACCCCCTTACAGCATCCAACTCATTTATCCAACTGATCAGGTGAGAGTTAGGGGCCTTGCTCAGGGGCCCAGATTGCTAACACTTTAGCAATCCAGCATCTTAACCACTGGCAGTGGTGCACAAATAGTTAAAGCCAATGTCGGGCCCTTGAGCAAGGCCCTTAACAACCTTCGCCAGGGGCACCGAATCATGGCTGTAATTCAAAGTTAAGGTACACCAAGATATGAATTTCTCTCTCCCATAAAGTATATGACAAATAAAGACTTGCTTATTACCATTACTGTTATTATTGCTGTGTGTTAATTGTGATAGATTTGTATTGAATGTCTAAAAATAGCGCCATCTACCTGTTAGGTGGTGGATGTCTCATTGTGACAGCAGTTTATCAGCAGGTTGTATTTAAAGAAATACATTTTTCTGTCTGTCTCTTATGCTGCTGTCATACTGAAGGCATGGCTTCGTAAACGTCCAGTAATATCTTAGCAAAGCTAGCCGCTAGCTTAGACTGTAAAACTATAGTTCATACTATAAAAATAAGCTTTTAAGAAAATCAGAGGGGTAAAATTGGCACACTATTACTAATAAACATGTCTGTGCTAAATATTAGCTGGCATTCCTCCAAGTGACCTCCACATCTGACCTGCTCGAGGCGCCCAGTGTCAAACGCAAACGTCCGCGTGTCTGTCTCTCTACCAGGGTGTAGGAAACACCACGTCTCCATCGACAAACTTCGATCTGCATCGAAGTTGTGATGTCACAAACTCCGTCCAAATGCATGCTGATGTTTTTGGAGGATGAAATGTTTCTTTTTTCTCTTAGGGAGGCGTGCGAAGGGATGGAGACAAAGTCACTGACGTTTGTGAACCGACAAGTCACTCCGCTGATGGAGGAAAGAGGTGGAGCTGAAATAGATGGTCATTAAACCAGGTGGAAAATAAGAAACACTGCGATGATCCTATGATCCTCTTTATACCACAGCGCTTTGGAAGTTCTTAAGCTTGATTAAGTACCAAAACCTTGGCTTGTTTCTATGGTAACGGCTTAGTCACATGTACTTGCATAACTGACGGTTCCACATAGTCTAAGCTGTAATTTAAAAAAGAAAATAACCCCAACATATTATTTACCAAAAAAGAGTTCAAAAGGCGACACAGTGGAAACTTTTATTTAACGTTTGGCGAAAGACTGTCCGGTGTTTCAGTTTTCGTTGGCAGGGGAACATCATCTAGATGGACGATTCGTGCTTGTGATATTGTAATTATACAGCTGTGATGTCATCATTCGAAAATCATATCAGGAAGTAACCTGTTTCATTAAAGGTTCTTTGACATAAAACAAAAAAAGTTATAAAAAAATTGCCATGTGTCAAATCGCTGTGGTATAAAGGGAATAAAGCATTCAGGATGTAGCCTGAGTTTAAAAAAGTCCTTCAGCTCAGTTGTCTTTCCACCACCAGTGGAGTACCAGACGATCCTCCAGTGGAGGCGCTGATTAGAGCCCAGAGCCTCAGGTGCTGAAAGATCACATGAAGCTCATCTGGCTCCTGAGACAGAACAAGAAGTGCAAAATGCAGCAATGATGCATTACACACTGACGTACAGGACAAACACATGGCGACACAGAGACGAGACTGAACAGACAGACAGTGCGGAAAAAAAGCCGGACAAGAGCAGTGCCACAGACGACGGTTAAGGAGAGCAGAGCAAAGCGCAGGCAGTAACTAGCAATGGATACGCAGCCAGAATAATCTTGTCAGTCTGAGCAGGAAGGGATGCGGCCATAGCGGAGTTGGTGATGCCTTTTTTTTTTTTTTTTATTGTTGTGTGATAAGCGTGGTTAGAATTGCACTTGGTTCGCAACAGGTCCCATTCGCTGGGGGGATATGAAGCTGATTGCAAGTTGCATGCAAGGTGAAATACACCGGGCGTCTTTGTTAATCATTGATGCATCGTAGACGTGCGTTTTGTTTTGTTAATGTTGTTGCGTAGCTGTTTAAATCTTTTTGTGTAACATTTTTGAGTGTCAAATATCTCAGTGCCTTGTTAAATCTTGTTCTAGGTTCAAACACGAGGCAAGATCATCCAATCGAGACTCAAATGAATCTTTAAACAGCCACACCCCAAAGTGCGTGCCTCATTTGACAGATCTTTCCCCCTTTGCCAAGTGTGTGGAAGTCTGAGGAGGGCCGCTTGTGTGTCCGCCACAGCCACAAGCAGTGACAGGAAGCCGGGGTGACATTCCCCTGAGCCGAAAGCGGAGGTCTGCGGCGGCCTGAGCCTTTCCCCGAAGCAAACCACACACACACACACACACACACACACACACAGGTGCACACACTCACGCACGCACGCACGGGATGGCCAGAAAAACCAACAGTACTCCGGATTAAATATAAATTACAGGGTAAATCACGGGCTTTATCGATTGCTTTTTCACCGCCAGGATGATTGGAGGAAGAGGAATTTGGGAGGGATAAAAAGAAATTTAAATAATTGATTAACAGGAAATAAAAACTAATCGGATTGTCTATTGAGAAACAAAGAGGTGAGACAACAGAGACAGTGAAATGAGAAAGACGAAATAGCAGATCTACTGATACAAAATTGAGAGAATTAGCTCTCGTAGTGGAAAAAGAAGCAGGAAAAAAAAAACAACGGACACTAAAAAAAAATTCCCAAAAAACATAAAACGGGATAACAACGAAGGAGGGGTGGGCGGACATGTCCTCCTCTCTCCTTGGCGTCTCTACCTTTAGGTTTGATGGGAGGGGGAGGGACTTGCCCTGCCTTGTGCGCAGTACTGTTGGCATTGGCCTCTGCAGGCAGCTGGAAAGAGGCGGACAAAAAGATGCCGTCCGAGAGAGGGCGGGGCTTGCGCGCAGTGGGTGGCGGCGGGGGCTTTTGGGCAGGCAGAAGGTCGCCATAGGACTTCCGCGTAGCAGAGAGCTTAACCTGACCTGCTAAGCCTCCATCCTCCTCCTCCTCCTCCTCCTCCTCCTCCTCGTCATTGTACGAGACAAACTTGGCAGTGTATAAGGTGTCGGGGGAGATGACCTGGGTTTTGAGGTACGAGGTGTTTCTCTGAGGCGGGGTCGGAGGAGGGTTGGTGTTGTTGGAGGTGGTGGTGGAGGTGTTAGTGGTAGAAAGGGGGGGCTGGTAATCCCGGGGGAGAGGAGGTCTGTACAGACCAGGCTCGTCTGGCGTCAGCAGCTTGCGCTCGGCCTCCTCGTGCTGCCGGCGCCTCTCCGCCTCCAGGCGGGTGTAGTACTCCTCCTCCTGTCTCCTCTGAGGGGAATAGGGGAAGAGCCAGTTAGAGCCGCCTATGCTAGCTGAACTAGCCTCTGCCTGCTCGTCTACCCTGCTCAAGTCGCTTTACTACTTTCCTAACGCAATATGATGTAAAAATTTAGGCGATGGTTGCTAATAGTGAGGTAGGCTGCATTCCATGGTACAGCAAAGACGGATTCCTCACTAAACGAGTCGCTTCTAATCAATAATCTAAGATCCTCAAATAATATGAGCACTGGAAAAGAACTTAAACACAAAGTTTTAATCTTCTCCCATAACATTTCCAACTTACGCAATACCTTTGCCTGTGAAATCTCTAATACAGTTCATGTGGGAGGTGAAATCTAGGCAATCTTACACTTTATGCTGTCTAGATTACGATGGAATGCAGCATCAGACCTAAACGCTAGTTCAATACTTATTAGTGGAAGGGGTTTATTGGTGATGTCATCAAACCAGTTTAGCGAAATCATTCAATTGGGATAGAAAATTTAATCTAATTCAGAGTGACTAATAATGACTGTTGTACAACATGACCATGGTGATGAACGTATAACGCAAATACCTGTTCAGGTGGCGCTATTAATATTTAAATCTAGCTGGTCAATGTTTGCAGGTTCCTGAGTATAACACTAGAGAGCAGTGTAATAACCAGATATAACAGATATCATTAGAAAATGAACTTCTGGATAAAACCTCTATCTACACCCTTCGTTTCCTTGTAGGTCCACTAGGGGGTGCCAAAATACGAGTAGGAAAAGTGCTGCAGCTGTTAAAAGTGTTAATTCGAATGGTTCTGGTTTTTAGACTAGGGTGAGGATCTGGCAGGCATTTTAAGGTTTATTGTTTTTTTTTTTTACAGGATGCTCTGGTCTCTGTCCATGGATGACCTCGAGTTAATGTGGTGATGTAGACGTCACACTGAGGTGATTAAGAAAGGACGGGCTTTCCAGAACCCGACCCCAAAATGACGATGATGAAACTTTGGACTCTGTATTGAAACCACACATGCATTTTTTTTCCTTTTTGGTGAGGACAAAACACATCAGAAACACAGTACAGGGATCATCATAAGGACATGCAATTGGATACTACAAGTGGGCGCTAAATTTTCAGCGGTCTGAATGTGACGCACGGGCACGACCACACACACAGAGATGAGGTTCTCACGGAGCACAAGGAACGAATGATGGACGTTCAGACCGCTGGGAAATTTAATGGCCCAGTAAAAACATTTCAGTAGCATTTGAGACTGTGGTTATGTAACACACACAGGTGCTACACAGAACGAGCTAACAACCTTCTACATTCTGGCTGAAAATGTTCTCCTCTGATTCTTCACTGTTATTGGTGCAGGTTTTTCACTAGATTGTGTCATGTGACTGTGTGGATTTGATCGATCAGTTACAATAGTATTAGTGAGATTAGTGACACTAATGTTAAGATAAGTGTTGAGGGTTAAGTCGGGATTCTGTACAGGACATGAGAGTCCTACTCCAATCAGAACACAGCATGTCTTCATAGAGATCAGGTGTTTTGTCCACAGGGACATTGTCCTGCTGGAACAGGGTTTGGGTCTTTTAGTTCCAATGAAGGAAGAATGCAATGCTACAACATACAAAGACTGTACGAATCAGACTTTGTGGACACAGTGAAGACGCACTGGTGAAGTGTCCACAAACTGATGAGGGAACTTCAGAGTACTGAAGTATTAACTCATCTACGCCGGGTCAGAAGTGCACTAGTTGATGTGTACGGATGTTGTAGTGATGTTTAAATTACAGCATATTCCATTAATTAACAAAAAGAATACGCATTAACCGATATTGGCAAGACATCTACGCCACGGCCAGGGACGCGGTCTAGTGGGTTAGGGCTCCATTAAGATACATACGCCACATGGACTGGACAATTGCCTAAGAAGGCTAAATGTGTACAGGAGATCGATCGTACAATGATGTATTAATATAACAGCAATGTCTTGTCAAGCTTAAGATGTATTTAGAAGCCAATTTCATAGAAACGTAAAATAATTACCTTTCAAGTCAACAGTTACCTAAAAGATTTCAACAGCCGCTCTATTTAGCTTTGTGTTGGTTTTCCATTGTTTATTTAATTAACAGATGCTTATAGAATAAAATTCTTTTACTTAAATTTAGCCGGGTGCCTCGTTTACCTTTGCCCTACTTAGTGATCTATGTAGTGATCACTATCCGTAAGTGAGTGGCCACTAAGATTTAGACTTGATCTGGATAATATATATATATATTAGTTAACTTTATATACAGCTGAAGAATCTGAGCTTTATATAAGATGAGGATACGCCAGATCTATCGGAAACGCAACACTTTCTTTAAATGAAAAGGCTGGTGGTGCACTAGCGTCAAGCAGGAAGTGTGTGTTGAGCGTGACTCTCCGGGTGTCCAGCGCTCTCGGGTCACTCAGCCTGGTGTACCTTCTCCTCGGTTTCTCGTCTGGCTCGCTCCTCTTCTCTCCGACGTCTCTCCTCTTCCTGCTTGGCTCGCTCCTCCGCCTCACGCTTACGGATCTCCTCCAGCTGCTGCTTCCGTCGCCGCTCCTCGTCCTGCAGCTGACCGGGTCCACACACACACACACACACACACACACACACACACACACACAAGATAAGCAGAGAGCAGGGCCTGAATTTCACGGCTAACACCTTTTTCTGTTAATTCACAAATGAACTGATCCCAATAGTGGCAACATGCAGTAATCAGCTAAATTAGGGCAAAGGTAAAATATCGGGCGAAAAAAAATGGTGTCATTTTATTGCACCGATAAAATGAATAAAATGTAATAAATGACCCTGATAAAGTGCGGCTTGCTGGAAAATCAATTAATCAGTCTGATTTTATTGCGTTACACAAATACAAGTGACTGCAGCCAGTGTTGCCAGATTGGGTTGTTTTCCTACCAGTGTTGCCAGATGGGGTTGTTTTCCTACCCAGTGTTGCCAGATTGGGGTTGTTTTCTTACCAGTGTTGCCAGATTGGGTTGTTTTTCCTACCAGTGTTGCCAGATTGGGTTGTTTCCCCCCCCCAGTGTTGCCAGATTGGGTTGTTTTCCCCCCCCCAGTGTTGCCAGATGGGCAGATTGGGTTGTTTCCCCCCCCCAGTGTTGCCAGATTGCCCCCCCAGATTGGGTTGTTTTTTCCCCCCAGTGTTGCCAGATTGGGTTGTTTTCCCCCCAGCAGTGTTGCCCCCCAGATTGGGGTGTGTTTTCCTACCAGTGTTGCCAGATTGGGTTGTTTTTTTCCACCCAGTGTTGCCAGATTGAGCAGGTTCCTGCTCAATTAGGTTTTCTTTTGATCGAGTCAGACTGGAAATGAATGCATTGGTCTGGTTGATAATAATTGGTCTGCTTCTTTGATACAACTGGCGTTGTGTTTAGTTTTTAAATACAAACGTAATTTTATTAATTGTTTCATCATAAATTATTCCAAAAATAAAAACATTCTGAAGAGTCAGGACTGAGGTTTGCTATTATAGCCTAGATTTTCTATTCCTCCACTGCAGATTTTATATATTTTTTTTTTTAATTCTAAAAATATTGGAATCAGGAGAAAAATTAATTATCGGTTATCAATATCAGTAAAATTTTTTGCATATCGTGCATCGCTAATAAGAATTTTATATATATATATATATTTTCTTTAATGCAGCCAAACAGTAACTGATCTTTATTCATAACATTTACGTGTTTCTATGTTTTACATTCTTTCTTAACTTTATATTTTGTACATTTATATATATTAATTACATTTTAATTGTGTAATAGAACATTAATGAAAAATGTGATTTTTTTTTTTAATTTGTGGTTTTAGAATTACATTTACATCATTAAGCAGACGTTCTTATCCAGAGCGACTTACATTTATCTCATTTATACAAACTGAGCAATTAGGGGGTTAAGGGTCCTTGCTCAGGGGCCCAGCAGTGGTGGAGCTGGAATGAACCCACAATTTTCGGAATTCGAGCCAACACTTTAACAATAGGGCCACCACTTCCCTTGGATAACATACTTAGCTTAATTAAAATAGGCGAAAACGTATTGATTTAAACGAAAAAAACCCAACAAAAAAGAAATAAATAAATAATAGGGTGGCCGAGGGGTTTAACTCTCCAGCACTACCAGTTCTGGGCCTCTAAGCTAGACCCTTGAACCCTTTTTTTCTCCAGAGGTCCTCCGACATGTTATTTTTTCCCCCATTAACTTTACGACTCTAAAGTCTAGTTCTGTTGTGATGTATTTCTTTTTTTTAGAATAAAAGCTTTCCATGTGTGTAAACTGCGCTCATGACAGGTTCCTCTCTGAGTCAGAAGGTCTGCGGTCGGAGAACCTGCACGCTCGCTGCATTGTCGCGCGCTCGATTACATTCTGCAATAAACTCTTTCCAATTCTCCGGCGGTCCTCCTGTAATTAAAGATCTTAAAGCAGATCAAACACAAATAGAACTCTGAACTCTGGGATAAAACATACTAAACGTTTTTTTTTTAATCCTTAATTGCGTCTGCTTGCCCTGTGACTCGTGTCTCGGTGACAAGACATTACATTATCACCAGGACACGTTGCAACTTGCTGTCAAAAGGAAAGTGGGCGGAGTCAGGATGTGTACAATTACATCTCTCTAACTATTTCTGGCATTTGGTAGGCACCCAAATTATTTATCAATTATTTTATTTATTTCTGAATTCTTTTATTTATTTCATACAACAGAGGAGTTAAGGGTTAAGGGCCTTCCTTGCTCAGGGGCCCAGCAATGGCAGCTTAATGGTGCTGGTAATTAAAACCATGATTAGGGCTGCAAAGGTTGCTAGAACCACCAATTGATCAATTGTAGCGAATATGTCGCACATGTGCCACTATTAGGACCCTTTGGCTCACCACACACACACACACACACACCTACACAGACACACACCAGCATGCCACTGATTTGACATTTTTCACTCCCTACGAAAACTTTATGTACATGCAATAGCCGAACATTAACACTCACAGATCACAAAAACGAGTCACAAAACGACTCACTCGAGGAGAGTGTGTGTGTGTGTGTGTGTGTGTGTGTGATGCAATACCCTGATGTGTAATAGGACAAAAGGTAAGATAGCACGACACAAATGAAGAAGCACAGCGGCATGGGACGAAGAAGCGAGAGAAAAGAGATAAGAGAGAGAAGGAGAGCGAGAGTAGGAAGAGGTTTGAAGCTGAGACCTGAGCATGCGGCCAGGCTTTCGCTGCAGGAGAGAGGGGGCCAGCAGATCATGCACCAACCAGCCCTCCCTTTCTCACGTTCAGAAAACCAACACTGAAACGAGAGCTTCGGAAATCCACCTCCCGAGCTTCCCGAATCCGGCGCGCTGCCAAATCCAGGAGCTGTTTGATTTCTGATTGCATCACTGCTCAGGGTCTTACAGGTTCATCAATAAAAGTTTAATTAACATCAAGTAACTTCAATTAACTTTAAGAAATTTACATCCAGGGGACCAAAAAAAAAAAAAAAAGAACAAAGAAAAGGACAGCGAGGGACGCACACCCCTAGGATGGATTCCGTGTGGAAGCTCCCCCTTCCCGCCTTGACCCTGGGACAGACAGGAGAGCGAAACCAAACCACCACATGATCGACGGGAAAAGAATGAGCGAGAAGAGAGACACAGGTGGAGTCGGGGGAAAAAAACAAACCAAAAACACAGTGTCATTAACAGCACAGAGAACGTACCAAGTCTAGAACAGAGATTGCTCGGACAGCGGTCTGCTGCGAGGAGGAGGAGGAGGAGGAGGAGAAGAAAAGAGGAGGAGAAGAAAGAAAATCATCAGGAACAGCGCAGGAAGTCGATTTTACGGCATGAGAAAGAACAAAGTAATTAAAGAAGAAAAAGAAGAAGAAGAAGAAGAAGAGTCGAGGTAGTGTATAGTCACATTCCTGGGCAAAGAGGGGATTGATTAGCGCCTGTAACTTGCTTGCCGTCCACAAAAACACACAACTGGAACTGGCTCCGAATTCTTCTGCTGTTTCCCATCACTCAGAAACCATTTTCTCTTCAAACACCAGGTCCGAAATCACACGCTGCTTAAGTCGGTACTACGTTTGAGTTAGTTTGCACTTTCTGACCGTTAAAAGCGTATGTACTGTATAGTACACTTACAGGTAGTGTGAATGATTCATACTACATCCTTCATGTCGTCATACTACGTCACAACGGCAGGAATTTAAAGATGGATAAAGTTAAACTTGGATGATTTTAAAGTACTTAAAAATAATCGAAGCACTTGTTATTTATTCTTGTAATTTCTACTTTATCAAATTATTGCGATTTTATTCTTGAAGTATTTCGACTTTGACAATACAATACCCACAAAAAGTTGAGAATATACTTTGAAAATAAATTATCAAGACTATTCCCAGCGCGCGGCGGCGGCTCTATTCCCAGCGAACGGCGGCGGCTCTATTCCCAGCGAACGGCGGCGGCTCTATTCCCAGCGCACGGCGGCGGCTCTATTCCCAGCGAACGGCGGCGGCTCTATTCCCAGCGCACGGCGGCGGCTCTATTCCCAGCGCACGGCGGCGGCTCTATCCCCAGCATAGCGCACGGCGGCGGCTCGGCTCTATCCCCCAACAGACGGCGGCGGCTCTATCCCCCAACAGACGGCGAGGGAGGGTCTGTTGGAGCTCTATCCCCCAACAGACGGCGGCGACTCTATCCCCCAAAACGACTGGCGACTCTCCCCCAACAGACGCTCTATCCCCAACAGACGGCGGCGACTCTATCCCCCAACAGACGGCGGCGACTCTATCCCCCAACAGACCGCGACGACTCTATCCCCCAACAGACGGCGGCGACTCTATCCCCCAACAGACCGCGGCGACTCTATCCCCCAACAGACCGGCGACTCTATCCCCCAACAGACCGCGGCGACTCTATCCCCCAACAGACCGCGGCGACTCTATCCCCCAACAGACCGCGGGCGACTCTCTCCCCCAACAGACGCGGCGACTCTATCCCCCAACAGACCGCGGCGACTCTATCCCCCAACAGACCGCGGCGACTCTATCCCCCAACAGACGGCGGCGACTCTATCCCCCAACAGACCGCGGCGACTCTATCCCCCAACAGACACTTACTGTATTGGGTTAATCTGAGAAAGTTAAATAATGCATGAAGAATAATGCTAGTATTTTAACACCGATTTAGACTACATGCATTTGTGCAATGAGGAGATTAAACAGATTAATGATGTTTATGCCTGGTTAGCAGTCGTGCTGGAGAAGTACTGGTTAAGGTAATCGGGTTTGGACTGGTGATCTGTGAGACGTTAGATGCTGCGTGGTTTCTGTGACATGTTTTCAGCCTTTCAGGGTTTAGTAGGACGTCGCTCGGAGATTTCTGTAGTGTTCTATGATGGCATGAAGAGTTGTCCTAATCCAGTCTAGGTAGACTTAACATTCTGTAACCTGAACACCCCACCTCCCCCTCGCTAGTGCAGCGGGAATCAGCAGCAGCATGGCAAAGCAATGATGTAAGCATGGTGCAGGTGCACATCGCAAAAAAAAAATAAAATAAAAATTTAACACTCAAACCTTGAGCTCAACTCAAAAAGTAAACAAAAAAATATCTGAAAAGATTAGAATTCGTTGATCTGGAATGCATTCGGTTTCATGTTTCATGCATGAAAGTGCAAAACCTGCAGGCTAACAATACATTCTCAGGTGTACCTGCACACTGTGAGCGAGGGACGCCAATCCATTAGTTTTTTAGTATTTTGTTATTTTTGTAGAACAAAACATCTGTTAAATAGTCCATAGTTAGAGAGCTAGTGATTAGCACTGCACAAAATACTCTAATACTAGTCAAGAGGACAATCAGAGTTTAAATTACTGCCTGTCTGTCCATCTGACCTTCTGTCTCTCGTCTCCTTTGTTGAACGTTTATATCTGACATCCTGTGTCAATCCTCTGTGCATTATCACTTTCCCGCTGTCTCTTTTTTATTTCTATCGTCTTTTGTCTGTTTGACCTTCTGGTTTTTTTCTTCCCATCTTTCTCTCTCCCCCCCCCCCCCCCCCCCCCCCAAAAAAAAAAAAAAAAACTATCTGTCTGTTTGACTGTCTTACTAATTCTCTTTTCATGTGTCTATTTTTCTGTCAGTCTGTCCAAGCTTCTGTTTTTCTGTCTCTTTCTTACGTCGATCTGCCTTTTTGTCTGGCTGTCATTTTTCTGTCGGTCCCTCATTTTTCTGCATTTTGTTTCTGTTTGTACTGTCTAGCCTGTCTGTCTGACCTAAAACCAATCTGAGTAAATTATCAGGCTGGGATTTATCTTTCAGTGTGCACGTACCCTTATAACAAAATTTCTCCTTCAATTAAAAAAAAAAAAAAGCATCAATCACTAAACTGACTTTGGAGACGGTGTCTAGCACCTGGTTTTCTGCCCTGATAACCGTAACAGACGTCTCTGTCTCACAGCGCCTCACCCGTGCTCTCTTCTCAGCCTCCAGCCTCTGCATAATCAGCACCGTGTCGACGTCTTCGTCGTCCTCTTCCTCCTCGTCCTCCTCGCTCTGCTTGGACTCCTGCAGCCTCTTCTGGAACTGCCACTCCAGCATGAGCTTGCGCAGGCGGTCGCTCTCCTCGGCCGTGCGCTCCGGCTTGGCCTGCAGCTCCTGGATCTCCTTGTCGAGCAAGTCGACGATGTGCAGTTGCTGCTGCTTTTCCAGCTTCTCACGGGCGTCCCTCTTCCACGGGTCCGGCGAAAGGCTGTCTGCCGCAGACAGCTCCTCTTTGCTGATGGTGATGTACTGCAGGTCGCGTCTTTCGATGGTGCGTGGCTGCTGCTGGGGCTGCAAGTCTCGGATCACAGTGTCCTGAGGAGCAGAAGCAGGTGGCGCCCGAGGAAGAGTGGGCAGTTTGTCAGGGCGGGGAAGCTGCGCTTGGGGAGGCTGAGCAGGGGGCAGGTACGGCTGGGGAATCTGTTGAGGTGGAGGCATCTGCTGATGTTGGTTGTTGTTATGTAGGATGGGCGGAGGTATGGCAGGGTTCCGAATCTGCCCTAACTTCCTCTCTTGTTCCCGCCTCTTCCTTTCTCGCTCCTCCTCTAGCCGTGCCTTCTCTTTTTCATACCAGCGCTGCTGCTCCTCCCGCTTCTTGCGGTCTGCTATGGCTTGCTGCTGACTGGCAGTAGGAGGCGGGGGTAAGGGCAGGTCAGCCTGCGGATCGTAGTCGTAATGTGATGGCGGTGGTGGTGGAGGAGGCGGCGGCAGGTCCGTACGTGAAGGCTGGGACACGCCCACAGGACCAGGATGAGGGGCCCCGGGGGTCTTCCAGCGGCCGGCGCCGGTCTTGTGGTTGCTCTGGGATTTGCTGGAAGAGGAGGAGTAGTTGTTGAGGTGCTCCTGGCTGGAGGTGCTGGACTCCACTGAGGAAGAAATGTGTTGGTTCCAGAGATCTCCACCACGCTGGTACTCTGCCTCATGCTGCTGCTGTAGGTGTAGCAGGTCATCCTGACGCAATCGCTCACCCGGGTATCTACCGGGCGCGTCACACAGCTCCTCTTGAGATCGTGCTCCCCGCTAACAAGGAAACACACACACACATGCAAAATCAACGTCTCTCTCAATATTCTAAAAAAGACTGCTTTTTCTATTCAAGCTTAAATTAGTGGCCAATAATGAAATGTTTTTGTCTCATTTGTCCAGCCATCTGAACAATGTCAAGAACATATTTAAAATTTTTTAATAGGTTGGAAAGGCTGGAGAAACGTGTCAGGAGTGATGTACGACAGTAAAATATCAGCTAGAATCAAGGGGAAGGTGTACAAGACAGTGGTGAGCATGGTTTAGAGTACAGTGGTGAGACAGCTATGATGTATGGTTTAGAGACAGTGGTGATGGTAGAGCTGGTGATTTAGGTGTGGTGAGACAGCTATGATGTATGGTTTAGAGACAGTGGTGAGACCAGCGATGATGTACGGTTTAGAGACAGTGGTGAGACAGCTATGATGTATGGTTTTAGAGACAGAGACAGTGTGGTGAGACAGGAGACCACCAGCTATGATGTATGGTTTAGAGGACAGTGGTGAGACCATGAGACCAGCGATGATGTACGGTTTAGAGACAGTGGTGAGACAGCTATGATGTATGGTTTTAGAGACAGTGGTGAGACCAGCTATGAGTATATGGTTTAGAGACAGTGGTGGAGACAGTTTAGACAGTGGTGAGACCAGCTATGATGTATGGTTTAGAGTACAGTGGTGAGACAGCTATGATGTATGGTTTAGAGACAGTGGTGAGACCAGCGATGATGTATGGTTTTAGAGAGACAGTGGTGAGACAGCTATGATGTATGGTTTAGAGACAGTGGTGAGACCAGCTATTATGGATGATGTATGCCGGTTTTAGAGACAGGGTGAGAACAGTGGTTTAGAGTACAGTGGTGAGACAGCTATGATGTATGGTTTAGAGACAGTGGTGAGACAGCTATGATGTATGGTTTAGAGACAGTGGTGAGACCAGCGATGATGTACGGTTTAGAGACAGTGGTGAGACAGCTATGATGTATGGTTTTAGAGACAGTGGCACTGAGGAAGAGACAGGTAGCAGAGCTGAAGATGTTGAGGTTTTCTTTGGGAGTGAGTGGACAAGGTTGGACAGGATTAGGAACTAGTTCATCAAGGGGGACGAATCATGTTAGATGTTTTAGGGAGAAAGTCAGGGAGGACAGATTGAGGTGGTTTGGACATGTAAAGATGAGGGACAGTGAATATATTGGTAGGAGGATGTTAGAAATGAAGCTACCAGGCAGAATTAATTTTGATTTATTTTAATTCAAAAATGCAGCTGATAGAAATGCGTTATTTTTAATATCAGACAATTACATTCTGTTCCATCACTGAAGCACATCTCTGTGTGCAAGTGGTGTCCTGACTAACCTGCATGGACATGTTATTATGCAGATGCTCATCCATAGGAGGAAGTGGCTCAGGTTCACCACCCCTGCCACACCTGCCCAGGCCCAGGCCCCATCCGGTCCTGAGATTTGGAAGCTGGGAAGGTGAAGTAGTCCCTGGGGTAAGTCTGTGTGGGGATGGGGTAAGCCTCCGGACGGGGTGGGGACGGCTCATCCTAAAAAAAAAAATATTATATAAAAAAGATATCGAAAGGGTTCAGTGCTGATTGGTGCCAATCAGCTGAGGGTGGAACTTTAGCAGGAAGTAGAACCCATTAAATCACCAACACGTTACCGAATTATTCTTTCAGTTGCCACATTTTTATTACATCCCAAACGTACATTTGCATTTCTGGCATTTGGCGGACTCCCTTATCCACAGCGCCTTGTGAACAAATAAGAATTAAAAGCCTTGCTCAAAGGGCCCAGGTAGGGGCAGCTCGGGGGGAAGTGGTGGCTTGGCAGTTAAGGCACCAGTGGACTGATACCAGAATACCAGATAGACCGGGGTTCGATTTCCAGCACCACCAAGCCACCACTGTGGGCTTTGGATTCAGCAGTCCAACACCTTAACATCTGAGCTACCACTTTCTTAACTTAAATTAGGCTGTGCTACATCACCCACTGTTCATTTGCATAATATATATGTGATTGGTCAGCTTTGTGACATCACAAATGAAGTTCGGAATGGGTAAAATGTGTTTTTCCCCCTGAACATCTTTTAATATAATCAGTCATTAGCGTTGTGATGGTGATTAATGGAGTGTCCCAGTCTTTAACAGTGCTCACTCACATCAGGACACAGGTTGCCCGTAGAGACTGAGGTGATTTTCCCTGGTGCTCCGGAATACGCAGTTTTTCCACCTGGACTTTGGGCTTGATCTGCAAAAAGGCAAAACAATCACTATATACACACATACAGGTGGTGGTGGTGGGGGGCTTTGTGTGTGTGTGTGGGGGGGCGGATTGTCTCTGCCACAGATTTACATAAAGACAAAGTGCAGACGATATGAACTAAAGATTAATGTTCGTATATTAATATACCGCTAATCATGATAACTAGCAGTGTTCGCTTACAGAAAGAAGGTTCCAGGTTCCCCTGCAGGGCTCTATGTGTGGAGTTTGCATGTTCTTCCTGTGTTTAGGTGGGTTTTACTCTGGGTACTACTTTTATGTTATTCCATAATTTTCCACACTCTGATCTACAGTGTTTTAATACACTGCATTTAAAAAAAATATATATATAATGACATCATCGGTCTTGACTATATACAGGATTGTTCTGTGATGATTTCCGATTTCTGGTGTGTTTGGTCGCTTACTTGCTACATTGGGACTGGATCTGTGATCCACGCGGTTCTTCAGCAGCCTCTCGTCTCTCTTCTGTTCGGGGTACGAGTCCCAGTTCCCCTGTGGGCTCTCCGGTGAGCCGTTCTGCACCGAGTTGTTATACAGCTCGAATCCCTCGCTTTTTGGCCTGGTTTTGCCTTTGTCCATACGGCCCCGGTCTGACGCTGAGGGGTTAAACGGAGAGGTGTGTAAAAACAACTAGCAAACAAAGGCATTACCACATTTTTTTTTTTAGTTTTATTACTTATAAATGACTTGACTTGACGAAAAAAGTGGCCTTAAAACACCACAGCTACTAAAAAGTTATTATTATTATTATTATTATTGTATTTATCCTACTGTAAATTCCGAGAATCTGATTTATGGTAATAACTGGATAAAGAGACTGTCAGAGAGACAGTATATATAAGGAAGGGGTTAAAGTTGCACCCTTCTTACCCCGTTGCATCATGGGAGAAGGCTGGTTGAGCAGCGTGGCGAGTCCATGGTATATGGCGCCCTGTTTGGCCACCTCTAGTGTCACCACGGATCCAGTCCGTGTCATCAGCTCCGCCGCCCTGATGGACACATGGACATGTCAGAAACACAAACACACTCAATAAACACTGAATATCTGAGCAAACGAGCGTGAGAGAGAGAGAGAGAGAAAGTTCCAAATAAAGTTCACTATTTACTTCTAACTGAACGTCTAATGTCTCAGACGCAGCCATTAAGACCACTCTGGCGTCCAGAGTCACATTCCTCAGATGTATAACTAAACGTGTAAACAGCATCTGCTTCGAATCCGGCAGGAATCCTCTGCCTGTAAGTTCAACGACCTCGACTCGTGAGAGTTTTTTCCATAATTACAGCTGCGATGGAACAAAACTAGAATTTTTTTTTAACAACTCTGATTCCAAGTTCTGCTGAAGAGCTGAAGCTGAAAGATTAATATCAGGACCAGAAAACGTTTAATCTGGGAATAAGTTTAATTTAAAAAACAAACAAACAAATCAGCTGTGTGCGTGTTTAATTTATAATTGCGACATTAGGCGACTTTTTATTTTATTTATTTTTTATACAACTGATCAATTGTGGCAGCTTGGTGGTCCTGGCTTGAGCTTTTTTGGTTTTATTTATTACAGCTATGATATTTGCAGAGCCGACGGAGTTGACTGATGTTATTGTAATGTGAACAAAACAGAAAACCTAGTTTGTAATGTGAACACAAAATTTCGAGATTACGTGCAGTGGTGCTTCAGAGGATTTAATATAAGGACACAAATTTGACGATTATTTATTTCGTCTGGAAGGAGTCTCCAGTGTCGCTGCTCCGTAAAAGTGTAGTATTAAGCTGATAATTTTATCTTTACAAGTTCAGAATTTACACCATGTGGTCTCTCGGTTGAGGTTGATGGGTGTTTTTTTTAGGGGTCCAGCAGTGGCAGATTGATATATAAAACTCATAAGTAGCTCAAAACCTAAACTCTGAGCGATAACTTTCCTCTATAAGTTACTACTTCAGGATTTCCTGTAACTATAAACAGATATAAATGACGCCGTGGGGACGCCGACGACTCGGAGTCAGATTGATGTATGAAACACTCCAGGATGTGCTGTAATATTTAAATAATTAACTGCAACACCATGATTATTTTCCTCAAACAGCCTCCACCCTTCAGCGGTTTATATCTTTATTTATCCACCAGAGAAACAGGATATTAAACACCGAGCTTGAACTCTGCCTCGCAAATCTAACTCAATCCTTTTTCTCTCTCTCTCTCTCTCTCTGCGGCCAAAAAAAGGAATTCGCTCCAGATTTATTGTGTCTGTGTTCAGCATTGAGCGTCTGTGTCATGTCTCACTCCTCAGTGGTGGTTATTATGAAGCTTATATCAAACTAGACACGTGGAATTTGAAGAATTTGTAGAAGTATTTGTTTTTATCTAACGTACCAGCAGGAATTTGTTGAAAGAAAAGTTTTACACAAGTATCCTTACTCCTGTTATTATTGTTTATTAGGGATAAACGATATATTTTTTTAAAAAAAAAACGAACCGATAACTGATAATTAAAGTCCTCCTTATGGCCGATTCTGATACAGATAAAGAATAAGTTCATATTTTTACATGATCATTTTTATTGTAAAGAGGGCGGGGCCAAATGTGGAGACGGGACGGTACCGATCAAGCCTTGAATCAGATTTTTCATCTACTAAAAATCTCTCAGTGTATCCAACAGAGAGAAAAAAACACACGTCTCACACTGAAATCCGAACTCATTTTAGATGAAACTCACAGCCGGAAAATCATCCATTTATTTATACTGACTAAAAATGTCCCATAAGTGTATTTACATTCCTAACCGCCAGTATAAAAAAAAAGCAGAAAATTACCTCTCCTGAGAGAGTCCGACTAGACTTCTCCCATCTACGCTGAGCAGCTGATCGCCGGCAGCCAGACGGCCGTCCTGAAAACACACATACACACACACACACACACACACACACTGTTATTTTCCCTCCATGACTTAATCCCAGCACTTGAACTCACGCTTCATATATTTATGTCCTCACTATGTCTGCAGCTCCTCCTTTGACGACAGACTTGATGTAAATCCCAAGTTTCTCCTGTCCAGCACCCTATTAACACACAAACACACACACACGATTAAAATAAAAGGACAAAGAAAAAAAAAAGCTACACACTTGAGGACTCTAGATGGAGGCTGGTGTTTGGAATAAAAGTTGGATGGGAAGAGGATCGATTTACAGCAGATGAAAGGTGGCTTTGTGGAGCGGGTCATGACCAATAACCGCACGTCCACTTCCTCATAAAGGCTGGAATTATTCGTCTGGGTTCAGAGATCACGCCATGATGAGCATCATCACATCACATCAAAGCTTACATGATTCTCGTTTCCCCTCGCACATCCACATGACCGAGAAGCGGCTACTTGAGCCGCGGAATTCAGCTCGGATGACGGCGTTTCCTGTGTGAAAGTTAAAATCGTGCCTCGGAGCCTCGCTGTGCTTTTTATATGACTGACTTTCTTTCTTTTTAAGTGGGTTAAAAGCCTGGATTTGTTGCCCTGTGTAAAATTCCCTGCAGGCCACCAGAGTGTCTGTTTATACAGAAATGGTGGAGGCTTTATATCCTGACGATCATCATTCAGGAGAAAAATAAAATAAAATAAAAATAAATAAATCGGTCGATCTTTAATAATAATAATAATATTATAATAATGAGCAATTATTTTATTTTTAATTACATATGAAGCTTTAAAATGATTGACCTTTTTACCCCAATGACATTAAACAGACGATACACAGAAGAAAAAATTGTATATAAAATAGCTTATTGTTGGATATTAAGAACAAATCAATATAAAAAAATAAATCAAGATCAGAAAATTCCCAATCGACTGATGTCAGTCCACTTCCTGTAAACTCAGTCATGAGCAACCAATAAAAAACAACCCCATTAAACAATAACCACACATTTTTTTCTTCAAGTCTTTCAAGTCTCTTCTGACAAAAATCATGTGCTGGGAGTCACACACTGCTCCATTAAAGATCTATTTCCATCTCGGGCAGCATGTACTATGGCTTCAGGGTTCCATGGCACACAAAGCTCTTTCATCTTCAGTACAGCAGGAGACGGAATCTGTTCTCCGACCCGCTGTCGGTGGCGCTGGAACTTGTTTTATAGGTGAATAAGTTTTCACATGACATCACACTCTTGGGGAAATGCCTTCTGGTGGGCAAAACAATGCTAGCTTTCACTGCCCGACAGATCCCAAACTGAGTGATTTAACCAACGTGTCGGTTAGTCGTTGTGCTATATGATGCTTTGACTGACAAGGATACAGAGATATCCAAATGTAGACTCAACCGGAACCCTTTCAATAATACACAATGCAATTATTACATCATAAGTCGAATGGCATCTACACTAATAGTCGTCTTCTTTATTATTCCGAGCTCAGTGTCGCCGCCAGATCCGGTCTGTATCCAGCCCAGATGGTGGATCAGCACTTAGAGACAATGAGCTCCAGAGGCAGATTTCCAGTGAAGACCTTGTCAAATAGACGGCCAACCGGACAAGACCATGAAAAACAGCTCCTACACACTCTAACTTTTCCGCAGCATAAAACAACCTGCTCATCTGCTCAGAGGAGAACCGACCCCATGACTGAGCCTGGTTTCTCACAGGGTTTTGGAGAATTCTGTCACCGACAAAAGTTTTGGTTCCTTGGCACCATCATCCGAACTTGCTTAGTTTAATTTAAAGACACTAGTTAAACTGAACCGAGTGGTTTTAGTGAGTGTCTATTGTCCTTGTATTGACACGCTATTTGACTCCGTAAAGCTGCTTTGACACAATCATTTAGTGTTAAAGGTGCTATAATAAATAACAGTGACACACCTGGGCTATGCTTCTAACCAGGAAGGGATAATTTGTCGATTTGTGCTATTAAATGTACTTCAGTACCCGGAGAGGGAAGACAATATCAGCCGTCCACAGTACACACAGGATTTTCAGCAAAGGTAAGATACCGTTAAACAATGGATAAACCGATCATTACATTCGTTTAGGCTTTGTTGGTGTGAAGTGAAAAATCAATCAACCCACAGTGGTCTGGATTAGTTAAAGTTAGGACACTGCTAGCCGAAGCGTAAATAAACTGAAAATGCTAATCACGTTGCACCTTTTTCTACACATTTTACAAATGCATTCACTTTTTTTGTAATAGGATATAATTAATACAACACACCGAACTGAACTACCTCAACCCACAAACTTTACAATACTATAGTTACTTTACAATACTACAGTCACTTTACAATACTATAGTCACTTTACAATACTACAGTCACTTTACAATACTACAGTCAGTCACTTAACAATGCTACAGTCAGTCACTTTACAATACTACAGTCACTTTACAATGCTATAGTCACTTTACAATACTACAGTCACTTTACAATGCTACAGTACACTTTACAGTATACAGTACTACAATACTACAGTCACTTTACAATACTACAGTCACTTTACAATATACTTATAGTCACTTTACAGTTACTTTACAGTGTGACAATATAGTCACTTTACAATACTACAGTTACTTTACAATACTATAGTTACTTTACAGTGCTATAGTCACTTAACAATACTACAGTCAGTCACTTTACAATACTACAGTCACTTTACAATACTACAGTCACTTTACAATACTATAGTCACTTTACAATACTACAGTCACTTTACAATACTACAGTCAGTCACTTAACAATACTACAGTCACTTTACAAGTTACTTTACAGTGCTATAGTCACTTTACAATACTACAGTTACTTTACAATACTATAGTTACTTTACAGTGCTATAGTCACTTTACAATACTACAGTCACTTTACAATACTACAGTCACTTTACAATACTACAGTCAGTCACTTTACAATGCTACAGTCAGTCACTTTACAATACTATACTAGTCACTTTACTTTACAACTTTATACTACAGTCACTTTACAATGCTACAGTCACTTTACAATACTACAGTCAGTCACTTTACAATACTACAGTTACTTTACAGTGCTACAGTCACTTTACGCTGCTACAGTCACTTTACAATACAGTTACATTGCTACAGTCACTTTACAATGCTACAGACACTTTACAATACTACAAATAGTCACTTTACACAATACTATAGTCAGTCACTTTACAATACTACTTTAGTCAGTCACTTTACAATACTAGTCAGTCACTTTACAATACTACACAGTCACTTTACAATGCTACAGACACTTTACAGTGCTACAGTCACTTTACAATACTACAGATACTACAGTCACTTTACAATACTACAGTCACTTTACAATGCTACAGTCACTTTACAATGCTACAGTCACTTTACACTACAGTTACAATACTATAGTCACTTTACAATGCTACAGTCACTTTTACAATGCACTTACATACAGTCACTTACAATGCTACAGTCACTTTACAATACTACAGTCACTTTACAATACACTTTACAGTAACACTTTACACTTTACAATACATACAGTTATACTACAGTCAATACTACAGTCACTTTACAATGCTACAGACACTTTACAATACTACAGTCACTTTACTTTACAATACTACTGTCACTTTACAATGCTACAGTCACTTTACAATACTACAGTCACTTTACAATGCTACAGTCACACATGCTACAGTCACTTTACAGTTTACAGTGCTACAGTCACTTTACAATACATACAGTCCTTACAATACAATACTACAGTCACTTTACAATGCTACAGTACAGTACACTTACAGTCACTTTACAATACTACAGTTACTTTACAATATTACAGTCACTATACAGTCATACACTATAGTCACTTTACAATGCTACAGTCACTTTACAATACTACATTCACTTTACAATGCTACAGTCACTTTACAATACTACAGTCACTTTACAATGCTACAGTCACTTTACAATACTATAGTCACTTTACAATGCTACAGTCACTTTTTTACAATGCTACTACATACAATACAGTCACTTTTACAATACTACAGTGACTTTACAATACTACAGTCACTTTACAATACTATAGTCACTTTACAATGCTATAGTCACTTTACAATGCTACAGTCACTTTACAATACTACAGTCACTTTACAATGCTACAGTCACTTTACTTCACTTTACAATGCTATTTGCACAATATTGTTGTTAATTTGCACATTTCATGTCTACCTCATCTTACAGTATGGTTGGCGCTATTGCGTTATGTTCCGTTCTCTACTGTCTTTTTGCACTGTCCTTGTAATGTCTGTATTGTTTATTGCACTGTGTTACTGCACTGTCTGCAGCAGGTTGCACACATGCACTTTATGTCTGTTCTGTTCAGTGTCTCTTTGTTGTTTTGTGTAATTCTATGTTTTGTGTAGCACCGGGGGGTCCTGGAGAGACGTTATTCCATCTCACTGTGTACTGCATCTGCGATATATGGCTGAAATGACCATAAAGCTCCTTGAACTTGAACTTAATCTTTTGTTCGCTTTGATCCTGGCGGAAATGCAAGTTTAGGGGTTTTCCAAAAGACAGAGGGAAGTGGTAGCGCAGTGGTTAAGGTGTTGGTTTGCTAACTGGAGGATCAGAGTTCGAATTCCAACACCACCAAGTTGCCACTGTTGGGCCTCTAACCAAGGCCCTTAACCCCCCCTAACTGCTCAGTTGTATGAAAGAGATAAATGTAAGTCTCTCTGGATAACGACGTCTGCCAAATGCAGATGTAAACATGGCTGAAGTGGAGTTCTGGTAGGGACCTGGAGGTATTTAATGACTGAATGACAGTACCAGGTGCTGTATATGGATTGCAAGTGACCAAAACTTTATAACTGTTTATGTCCTTCTGGTGATTTAAACATTCGCAGCTTGAAACAACAGGAAAACGTAGTGAAGGAAGAAGGCGAGTCTGTGGGCTGGGATGGAAACCGAATCCGCCTGGGAATCGCGGGTAAATTCTTTCTCTGAAGACCACCAGAAAAGCTGCCCGCCCGCGGCACCGAGAGTCACGGGAATCCACGCGGTCTTCAATCACGCACGGCAACATATAAAACTCAAACGTAAAGCCGCAGCTGTGCCTGTGTAAAATAAACGTGAGCGACCCGGGTTCGATTCCGGCTCGGGTCCTTTACACTTCTATCGATAAAGGCAAGAAAATGCCCCAAAAACAACAAGGAAACATTTTTGAAAGAAATTTAACAATTAAAAAAGGGCAAAAAAAAAAACCACACATACTGTGACGGAACGTAAAATCATGCAGCGCTGTTATAAATCAAAACAATTTACGCAAAATCATAAGCTCCGCCCCTTATGAGCCATTTCTGATGGGAGACATTCAGAGTTCTATGAATAAAAAAAAAAACCCACCAAGCTGAGGAACAGTGAGACATCCGGTGTCCAGCACACACAATGAACATACACACACACACACAACACATTCAAACCCTTTGCTATCCGTTGTTTACTTGATGGTTACATTTTAATGCCCTTTTATTCCTTTCTAGTCTTTTGTTCTACGTTATTTTCATTTCCTCTCGTTGTTAAAAGGTTCTACAAGCGAGACAGAGAGAGCACTAATGCCAAAACTTCCCAGTTTCATGTCAAGCATTGAGAAGTTCTTAGTTTCTGCTTGTGTCTCGAGTTTGTCCACCGGTAGACACCCGACACCTGAGTGCCACCCGAGCTGTTCACATGCTAACCGGTAAAGAGCTGAAGGTCATCATGTGAGAACAAGATTATTGAACACTTTATTGTTTCTCATGGGGTTGCTTTTCTCTAAAGACTGCTAGGAGAGAGAGAGAGTGTGTGTGAGTGAGAGAAGAGAAAGAGAGTGAAAAGAGACAGAGAGAGTGTGAGCGAGACAGTGAGAGAGAGAAGAGAGAGAGAGTGAAAAAGAGACAGAGAGAGAGAGAGAGAGTGTGTGAGTGAGAGAGAGAAGAGAGTGAAAAAGAGACAGAGAGAGAGAGTGTGAGCAAGAGAGTGAGAGAGAGAAGAGAGAGAGAGTGAAAGGGAGAGGGAGAAAGAAAAAAAGCAAGAAACAGTAAAAGAAAAGAGCGAGAGACTAACAGGGAGAAAGAAGAGAGACAAAGACAGAGATGTATGAGTAGGAAAGAGAAAGAAACTATAAAAAGATAGAAAGAAAGAAAAAAAATGTTAAAAAAAAAAGAAAAAAGAAAAAAAGAAAGAAAAAAAATGTTAAAAAAAAAAAAAAAAGAAGAAAAAGGGGAAAAGTTAGAAAGAAGAAGAAATAGGGAGAGAATAAACAAGAGACCATACGAGAGAAACTATAATTAAGACTAAGAGAAAAAGAGAGAAAAAAAAAAAAAAGAGAAAAAAAGAAAAAAAAAAAAAAAAAAAGAGAGAGATGGCAAGAAATATAAAAAGAAACAACAAAAAAGGGGGAGGAAAGCGAGAAAAAGAGAGAGCGAGAGAGAGATTGAGAGCTAGAGAGAGAGAGAAAAAGACAGATAGAGAGAGAGAGAGAGAGAGAGAGAGCGAGAGAGAGAGAAAGACAGGTGCGACCAGTCATGTGACCAGTTCCTGTGAGTGCTTAATTCCTGCCTGGACACGAGGATGAGATGAAGAAAAACCCTCACACCGTAACCAGATAGTGTCCGACGTTGCTGATTATTATAAGAACACGTCTGCTAGGAGACAATTCAGGACCACAGCGTGCTGATGCAAGTCCTGAGTGTAGACGTAAACACACACAGACTAACTCGAGCTTTTATAAACAGTCATTAACCCTAACTGCACCCAGACTTCCTGTTTAATAAAACACTGCCTACATGAATATCACGGACACGTAAGACATTTTTCACTTGCCTGACGTGAGCGCTATAGAAGCTCTTCGAGGAGCACCAGAAACTTCTGGGCAAATATCACATCTCCCTGCTGCCTGGTTTCCATGTGATGCGGATTTAACACTGGAGACTTCAAGGTGGGCGTGTCTACATTTTTCACCACCTCAAACAGAGTTAAGAGAAGACCCAACCCTGACCACTTCCTGTGTGGGGAGAGCTCTATAACCTTACAGGAAATTGGTGGTTCCTGTTCTGTTCCATCAGTGCTCTGAGGTTCAGTTCTCCACCTTCTCCAAAACACACTGACGTCTTGTTTGTATTTTAGGATGAACAGTCACATACAGTTCCAACGAGGTTCCTGCACCTCTCTGCTTGGGGGATTAAAACCTGAGGCGTTGTTGACCTCTGATTTATCCACTGTCTCTTTCATACGTTTGTTGACGTCCTCTAAACCTAGCCCAAACACCTGCTTGAGACGTCCTCCTGCAGTAGACAGGTGGTCATTTAGGTGTGCTGCCCCCAGCTAGCATTAATTACATCGGAGAGGCTTTAATAATGGAGGCCGCTGGCTTGGGTTAGGAGAGACCAAACAATGTCTGTTGAGCATCACATGACACGAGTCATTCTGTTCAAACTTTAGCAAGAGCGACGCAGGAGTTCGTTTCTTTATGAGTGGCTGCTGTGACCGAAAACTAGAGATGGACCGATAATCGGTTTTACTAATATTTACTAATATAAAAAACTTGATTTGCTTTAGTTGATATAATTTAACTTGGTGGTCCCCAACTTTTTTTCGTCCAAGAACCCCCCCCCACAAGTATTGCTGCATTGCGACCCGAATTGGTGGGCTCTTCCTCTCCTGGTCCAGTATGTCTGGTTCATTACTATCAGCTGCTGAAGGTCAATCAGTGACACTCATGTTTTTATGGAGGACGAATGACAAATTTGTCCATTTTTTGGTCAACCAGGGGATCATGGGTAAAATTAGCTAATGCAGTATGATCGTTCTCCTTAATGCTCCTCACTGCTCAACACTTTTCAAAATGTGATGCAACCCCCTCTATAGAGCTCGCTGAGGCCCTCTTGTGGGTCGGGACCCCCCCTGGTTGGGACCCGCGGATTTAACTAATACGCCCCAATCTCAATTGTTTGAACATTATTTGGAAAATGGCAGCGCAGTGTCGGGCGTTGGTGGTGAAAAGTTGCGGGTTTAATTCCCAGGAACCTCGAGCTGCCTCTGTACTCAAACTGCTTAGTTGGAGGAAAAAAATAATAAATGTAAGTCACTCTGGATAAGTCCGTCTGCCAAAAGTGTTACGTTACCGTGTTTTAACTGTTAATTAGCTTTTTGGGCTACCAAAACTGCAAGTTCAAGCTGGGGTAAGTTATATGTAAAGCCAATCAAGAAACAAACGCAATATTAAGATCTGTGACACTGGCAGACGTAAGGTCTGAAAATGAACGCAGAGTCGAGATTAAGGTGCTCGTCTACCAGCTCTTAAAAGATTCCATTCCATTGGCCAAGATTGCAAGTCCAGACATCGGATTGAGAAGACGAGAGCACAGCCGAAGACACCGAGTGGATAATTACAGATGAGCGTTTCGCTGAACCAGACATCCATCCCAAACTGAATTCCGCTCGGGTGAATCATGGAACGGCGTCGCACATGCAGCGACCATCTGGAGAGGGTTCGATCACACGGAGCTCGTGACTCCTGGTAAAAGCCAGGAGACTTAAAAAATGTCAGTCCAGGTGCTGGAACGGTTTCTGGTACTTTCTTTGGTCTTTCTTCTTCTGTCTGCGTTCAGGAAGTGCAGAAATTCGGCAATGAAGCCGTTTCCTGCTATTGTGAGCGTGGTGGACAAAAGGGGGACAGGAGATGGAGAAACCTAGTGTGAGGGAAGTCACACTGCTATTGTGCTGAACTTTGTACAAACAAACAGGAATGAGTGAAGAGAGTTCGCGAGACACGAGACGTGATCAGGCGGGAAAAGATTTTTCAAGAAGTAGTTTTGGAAGACGGTGGTGTCTTCCACCGTGTGTGGACAAGATCACAGAAGCTTCCTGGGTTCCTGGAAGGAGTGTGTGCGCGCATGACTGCGTAGGCACAAGGATATCCCTTTGCTGTTCCATAAAAGATCCCATAGGACCTATTATCTCTCTCTTACACACATCCACAGACACACACACAAAAATGCAGCTCAGTAGACCAACAATTCTATATAATATACACCACTAATAAATTATACTCCTGTTTGCATGGGTGTGTGTGTGTGTGTGTGTGTGTGTGGACACAAGGATTTCCCTTTGCTGTTCCATAAAAGATCTCAAAGTAACTATTTTCTCTCTCTTACACACACACAGCTGTAGCTGAGTATCCTAACAATTCTATATAATATATATCACTAATGAATGTGTGTGTGTGTGTGTGTGTGTGTGTGTGCCTTTAGGACTGGCACACGCAGCATCAGGAAAAAGAAAATGCCTATGTAATCCCTCATCTTGCTATTTACACAAAAACAAGGAGGAGTGCAAAAGTTTGCACCCCCCTCCCACATGGGTTCTGTATAGGGGTAAAGTTACACTGTAGGAGCACAACAACCAAACAGAACGATGTCATCATTTAACGAAATCCAGAACGCAAGCAACTGTGTCATCTACGTGTTCATACCGAAAAACACAGAGCTGCGTGCAAAAGTTTGCACCCCCTTCCCTAATATCAAAATCGCATGATAACGTACGTTTGATTGCCGTAATAATAATAATAAGATTTCTGCAGAATTCTCGCCTCCGATTGGTCGAAAGCTGTTGATTCATTTCCTTTAAAGTCGATCGCAGGTTTATTCACGTTACGTTATCTATAGGTTACTATAGCGACAGCTCCCTCACATTCACTCATGGCGCGATTAGAATTAAAAAAAGTTTAAATAAAATAAAAAACATCTTGACTTTCAGTTATTGGAAAATAAACTAATTTGCGGGACTGTTGATATAAACAGTGTCATGCTGGCGTAAATACCCCGCTGTGTTCTTTTACTCTTTGTCGTAAGGGTACACAAACTTTTGCACTCCATCGTCCAATGCGAAGTTAAAGAGCAACGAATTCAAATAAGAAGGTAATTCTGGAATGAGTAGGTGTCTGTGCTACTGTTTTCCAAACATCTGCCAGCGTTTCCTTTCTCCCACACACACACACACACACACACTCTCACGCCAACCCGAGCAGCGTCTTACCGACTGGTCTTTCCTCCCAACCACCGAGAACCACATGCTGTTATCTCTGCTCGTGTCGTGAGAAGTTGTTCGGCGAGACACGAAGCTGCTTCAAAAGCAACAGGTTGCCAGGTGAAGCTGGAGCCGAGCCGAGCCGAGGAAGTCTCCGTCTGAGCTCCAGCAGACGCTACATGCTAAAGCCAAAACCTGTTCACGGAGCCGCGAATCTGTGGAATGTCCCTGACTGCAAGAATGTCTTGAGTCGGAGTGAACTTTCGGTGCTGCTCCACACACACACACACACATACACACACCAGGACAAACCTATCATTACTCTGCTTCGTCTGGATCCACCTCTCCTTTCTTCTCCACTCCCTCCTGTTTTTCCTCCCCCCCCCCCCGCTCCTTCTGCACACAGCTTCAAAATAGAAGTTATAAAAACAGTTCAAACATTTTACTTGCTCTTTTCCCCGATCTCTCCCCCTACTTTTTTCCGTAACATCTGGATTTGAGCCGCTTTTTCACACGTTTGAAAATATGTGCGATGTAAAAACTACACCTGTGTGTGTGTGTGTGTGTGTGTGTGTACACTTACATAATACACTTAACTACTTCTACACCTTAAAACCATGTTAGGAATTCTATTTAATGCTGTAAATATGTGTCACAGTGACGTTTTCCTTCAGTCTCTGTCTCGCGCACACCTAAACTCACACACGTGCACACAGACCCACACACTCGCACACACACCCCCCTACACTCGCTCACTCACACACACACCCCTCTAACACTCGCTCACTCACACACACACCCCTCTACACTCGCTCACTCACACACACCCCCCTACACTCGCTCACTCACACACCCCCCTACACTCCCTCACTCACACACACCCCTACACTCGCTCACACACACCCTACACACACACACATCCACACCCCTACACTCACACACCGCTCACTCACTCACACCACACCCCTACACTCACTCACTCACCCACACACCCCTACCACCACACCCGCTCACTCACACTCACCACCCCTACACTCACTCACACTCACACACCCTACCACTCGCTCACTCCACACACCCCTACACTCGCTCACTCACACTCACACCCCTACACTCACACCGCTACACTCACTCACTCACACACCCCCCTCCACTCACATCACTCACACACACCCCCTACACTCACAACACACCAACACACCGCTACACTTACTCACTCACACACACCCCCCTACACTCACACACACACCCTACACTCACACACACACACCCTACACTCACACACACACACCCTACACCCACACACACACACCCTACACTCACACACACACACCCTACACTCACACACACCCTACACTCCACACACCCTACACTCACACACCCTACACCACAAACCACCCTACACTCCACACACACACACACCCCCTCACTCAACACACACACACACACACCCCACTACTCACACACACACACACCCCTACACCCCTACTCACACACACACACCCCTACACCCCTACTCACACACACACACCCCTACACCCCTACTCACACACACCCCTATACTCTCTCTGTGTTTGCTTCATTCCAGTTGATTCCGAACTTTCCACACACTGATGCAAACGTTTATGTGAAAGATGTTTGCAAACTCTTTCATTTACCGTTTTTCTTTTAATTTCCAGCGTTTTGTTGTGTTTAATCTCCCGTGACCCCTAAAAGACCACCAAAGACAAATGCACAGACAGCCGGAAAGCAGAGTGTAGACTGAACACACAATAACACACACACTTTGTTTACATGGAACGAGTGGACACCGGAGCTCCACCCCTACATTGCAGATGATGGTAGGCTCCACTGACTCAAATTAAAGCTCTGGTTGCTTTTCTTGTGCTTGTTGTTTAAACACTTGTGGATGATGATGAAATGAGAAACGCTGCTGCTGCTGCTGCTGCTATAAGCGAAAGAAACACCATTTCTACACAATTTGCACAAATCGGTTCACTTTAGTCTTACAGATCAGGTCTGCAGGCAGATGTTGAATTCTGTGACCAGCTGTTACTGTTAATGAAGCTCCACATCTGTATATCAAACACACAAAGGGGCTACAAAAAATAAAACTATTTGTTAATAATTAAGACCGGCCATAGAACAATTCCGGTAGTGTATATCATAGTATAGTGCTGTTAATTTCCCTTTGAAGCTTAGTTCAAAGACTTGGGACGTCCGCACCTCTGGTTCATAGTTCACAAGACGTGAGTACGTTTCCACCACAATCTCTACTCTTTTTTTATGATCTCCACGTCTCCTCTGCGCCAGAGTGTTGAGATGTCTCCTTACCTTGGCAGCGACGATGCTGAGGCCCATGCCGTTGTGCTTCTTCAACGTCACGGTCACGACTTCAGGTTCCTTCCTCATTGGCTACGGAGAGTGCAAAAGAGCAAGAGAACAGAGTTAGCAGGGAGACACCAGGGCGCTGTTTGTTCTGACTGGTTCTGCACCAAACTGGCTGAGCTGAGGAAGAGGAGGAGAAGAGGGCGTGGTGAGGAGCAGAGCGGCGGTTGTTTCCTCAGAGCGAGACCCGACCGCAAGGAGAAACGGCGGCTTCTGGAGACGAATCAAGAATGAAAGCCACATGCGTCAGAGCCGGAGAGTGCCGAACCCTATTCCACATGGGCCAGCGTGTGTGTGCGTGTGTGTGTGTGTGAGAGAGAGAGAGAGAGAGAGAGCGAGCAAGGAATATATATATGTGTATATATATATATATATATATATATATATATATATATATATATATATATTAGAGCAAGAGAGACAGAAAGAGAGAGAGCGAGATAGAGAGAGAGAGAGAGGACCGCAAGGAGATAGATAAATAGATAGATAGAAAGAGAGCAAAAGGGTGAGAAAAAGAAAGATATAAGAGAGAGGGAAAGATAGTCAAAAAGGGAAATGGGGGAGTGAAGGAAAGGAAAGAAAAAAAAAAGAGAGTAATAAGTAAAGAAGAGGGAGATAGAAGAGAGAAAGAGTTAGAAGAAATGCTAAGATAGAGTGAAAGGGTAAAAGAAAAAGAGAGTGAGGGAAAGAGGGAGAGAAAAGATAAAAGACATAAGCCTGTGTGTGTGTGTGTGATAGCTACTGTAGAGATTTATTATGTATTGTATATATTTCAAGTGAGCTTCATGCAGCTTGTGTAGTGTGTGTGTGTGTGTGTGTGTGTGTGTGCACGTGCTGGAGAGGGAGTTAAACTGGGAAAGCCCTACACAAAAGCCCCTGTGGGAGTGCAGCGATCCCCATTGCAGCATGAATGCGAACATTAAGAAGTGGTATGAGACGTGGGGGAGGGGCTGTCTGGCGCATGGCCAGGTTGTGATAATCAGAGGCTGCATGGCGCTGGGACGCTGAAAAAACAGGGTAATTACAGGGGAAGCGGTGCCGTTTGGGGTGCGATTAGAGTGAGCGGAACGCTATCATTTACAGGTCATTAATTAGACGCAGCGTTGTGAGCGGTGTCGCGAGCGGTGTCCACTGGAATCTAGCACACTGAGGTACAGCTGCGCCACTAATCTAATCTGGGACGTGTGGCGAGGACGAATATGACGCCTTCGAAGACACAGTGTCTTTTCTTATCAGTTATAGTTTGGAGCCCATCATGTGCATCTGTGTGTGCGTGTGTATGAGAATCGTGTCATGTGACCTACCAGGTCTGAGTTATCAGCGTAGATGTGGCTGTCGCAGTCGGCTCCTTCGAAGTAGACGGTCCAGGTTCCGGGTGTGCGAGGATGAGGGATCAGGCGGCAGAAACCTGGGACACAAAACGCGGGACACACTTTTAACAAACACTTTTAATGAACTCTAAAGTTCCTGCTCTCTTTCTGTCTTTTACACACACACACACACACAGTTCTTTTTTACGAGACATCCAGCCCACTTCCTTGTTACTGAATGGCTCCTGAGTGTGAGCGGCTCTCGGGATTGTTAGGGAATGTTCTGGAACTCCTTCCCTCTCTTACCTCTCTGACACAGAGGATCCAGGAACTCCTGGAAGCCGTTGGGAATGTTGCGGACCACGTCGCAGGAGTAGCCGTCCTCCGGCAGCAGGAAAGGAAGCTGGAGGTCGGGATCCTCCTCCAGCTGAACCTCACGGCCGTCGCTGCGGGCCAGCTCGTCTGCAGTGTTCTCCGCCACGGCCACCACATGATCAATCAACTCCTGCAGGACAAGAGTACAATCAACATGAAAACTCATTCGCTTGTGTGATATACGTGATACCAACATTGGATACCCTAAAAAATGGGATGGAGGGGTGGGGTTAACACACTGCGGATTAAAGTTAACAGATCAGGTCAAGACATCACACACCCCTCTGAGTGTAATGTAATGTAATAAAAAGAAAGAAAGAAAGAAAGAAAGAAAGAAAGAAAGAAAGAAAAAGAAAAAGGGAGTGGGGAGAGCCAGAGTGATGAGGGGGAGAAAAAGAGAGAGAAAGAGAAAAAGACAGAGAGAGAGAGAGAGAGGGGAGGAGAGAGGGGAGGACTGAGATGGAAGAGAGGAGGGACAGAAAGGTGTAGAGAACGAGAGAGAAGGGGGGGCAGAGAGGAGAGACAGAAAGGTGTAGAGAGAGAGAGAGAGAGAGTGAGGGAGAGAGAGAGAAAAGAGAGAGAGAGCTTGTCGTTGGCTTTATCCTTTGGTAGTTGAATTATAACACTATGATGATGATGAAGCTGTAATTGTTGGTGGTTTGGTAGATGTGCGATGTTCTGATATGGAGCGCAGTAGATTTAGCTCCAGTTGGTGTTAATGAGATCAGTTCAGTCGTAACTCAGTACAGTGAATAGAGACAGAGAGAGAGAGAGACGTGTATGAGGGGTGGGTGAGAGGACAGGATGGTCACTCACAGGGGGGATGTAGGGCTCGTCCGGGGCGCAGTGGTAGTTACTCATCAGTGCGTTGAGCTGCAGAGAGTTGAGCTTAAAGCAGGTGTTGTTGATGTTCTGGACGTCCTGCATGGAGTATTTGTCCATGGTGAGGAGAGTCGTAGCCTGGAAAGGCAAGAGAACAGGAGATAACGGATAACCACGGCAGGAACAGGACGGTTTGGACCTTTAGATTATCAGAAATTTATACGAAACTCACAACACTGATAAAAACTATTTTTTTTTATAAAAAATATTTTGCTAAACTGCTAAAATAGTTCTGCAGGCCGGTGTTCCTCCATCTGATCTTAACATAACCAACACCTGTTTCTAAGAACCCTCAACATATCAGCATCGCACAAACCAAAGAGCTTTAAAAACAAGCCAGAAACTGAAGTCTGGAAAGAACATCAGTGAGGGTTTGGTTATAAAGAAGGGTTCCACCCCTAACAATAGGCCATGAAAAACAGGAAGTAAAGGTTTGAAACTAATTTTACGAGTTTGGTCGTACCGGGACCTTTAACCTGTTTGGATTGCTTTCGCTGATTACAGAGTCGATTCCACAGAAACCCCACAAGTGATTCCAACTGTTCGTTCATCAGAAGCTCGGCCAAGAGGAAGATTTATAAAATACGGCTTAAAAAGACCAGAGTATCGGCCGGCACCGTGGCGTAGTGGCACCGGCACTCACATGCACTGTTGTGCTCTGGCGTCCCAGGCTTAATTCCAGCTCGGGTCCTCCCTGGTCCCACCCCCCGCTGTCTCCCTGTTTTATCTCTGTCCAGTTGTAATAATAAAGGCAAAATGCCAGTAAAAAAAACCTGAAGTATTTGAAAAAGAGCAGTTCTTGGTGCTGCAAAAAATTGGACTTTTATACGAACTGTATTTTCAGAAAGAAAGAAAGAAAGAAAGAAGTAGGCAAGTAAGACATAGGCAAGAAAGAAAGAAAGAAAGGGGTAGGAAAGAAAAAAAAGCAAGTGTGGAGCGCGAGAGAGACAGAGAGGTAGAGTGAGAGAGAGAGAGAGACAGAGACAGAGAGAGAGAGAGAGAGAGAGAGAGAGAGAGAGAGAGAGAGAGAGCTTGTCACTGGCTTTATCCTTTGGAAGGTGAATTAAAACTCTATGATGATGACTGTAATTGTTGGTGGTTTGGTGGGTGCTCTGATATGGAGCGCAGTAGTTTCAGCTCCAGTCGGTGTGAATTAGATCAGTTGCGTTTTCATTACAATCTGCTTAAAAGACCAATCCGAATGTGGGTAACGCGTCAACGTATATGGGGCTATTGAGCATTGGGTGTCCCAAAATGTCTGACTCATGGACCTTTCACGATCTCGTCCCTCTTTTCTCCCCCTCACTTCACTTACTGCCCTATCCGCTTAATAAAGGCAAAATATGCCCAAATAAAATACATCCTAAAGTTCTAATGTCAATTAAATACCCCAGGCAAAATAAAAATACCCCAAACTATTAGAATTTTATTCAGGTTTTGGAGGAGGGGGTATGAACCTTTTTTAAAAACCCCTTTGTTTTCGGGTAGTTAAATTCCAGTAGTACAACTCTCCTAAAATCCACAGGCTGTTGGGACACCGCCACCCAAACGCTCAGCTCATTGTGCTCATTGTGCTTAACAGTTGCATGCTTGATTAAGAGCAACACAATGCCTACGACTGGCACGTGACACGTTTTCATCTTTACACGACTGCAAACTCGTGTTACAGCCACCAAAATTGTCATTACATCCCAATTATCCGACTTGAAATCATCTGAATCTTTCATTCGTTTTAATCGGAATGGCGAAAATGTGTGCATGTAAACGGGGCGGATGAAGCATGGTGGTGGGAGCATTATGTTCTGAGTCTTGCTGAGGAGCCCAGCAGTGGTAGCTTGGCAGAGGTGAGGCTTAAACCCTAAACCCATCAGTGTCTGGTCAGGATTACGGGTGAGATGGACAAAGATGAAAAAAAGCTGCTTTGTTCTCCAAGAACGGGAAATTTGAACCCGGAGCCGAGGTTTAATGACTGCAAGCATACGCCGTAGTAATTTGGTAACTGAAGAACCAAAGTGTGTTAGACATTATGGCCTGGTCAAAACCTTTAACCTGAAAACACTGCATACCAGAGGAATAAGAAGAAAAAAACAGAATCCAGATGTGGATCAGAAAAATAACTTAAATACCCACTAAAAACAATGATCAGCTTTATGAAAATGGCCGTTTATTTTTATGAGGTGTTGCTGGAGTGCTAAAATGTATATCTCCAGTTACTGTGTGTGTGTGTATGTGTGTGTACCTGCACTATGCGGCTAAGGTGGCAGTCAGCGGCCAGCTCCAGGCCCTGTTTCTCAGCCCAGGCCTCGATGTGGCTGAGTTGTTGGCGCAGGATGGCGCCCCAGTAATGCGAGCACAGACCAGAGTCGGATTCCGTCACCAGCTTGTTAAACAGCCACATGTTGATGAAGTGGAAGAGCTGAGAGAACAGCTGGATGGTCAGGGCAGCGTTCACACGGCAACGCCGCAGCAGAGACATGGCGCCGGTCAGCGTGTGCAGCACGTCCTCTGAGGGACAGGAGACACAGTAGACCGGTTTATATATTCATTAAGTTTTCTTTGGTAAATTTTTTGAATATTTATCTGCAACCTGGTTAAATTTTGATTAAATATAAATAAATGATAAATATAAATGGTTTGATTTTATAAATGGTGTTACATAGAAGGAATAATACAACATTGAAAAAGTGAATTTATCACAAAATTGACATTTTATAAATGAAATAAAAGCTCGAAAAAAAATCTAAAATAAAAACTAAAACTAAAATCTTAAATAAAATTTCATCTAAAATTACAATTTAAAAACTAAGAATAAAATAATAAAAAAATTAAAGGATAAATAAAAACTGTTTTAAAGATTATTATTAATTAAAAAGTTTCTATAATACTTTTAAAGATGGAAAAGAAAATCCAGGCAAATGCTGGTAAATAAAATTCAACCTGATATCAAAATTAAACAAATAAAAAAAATAGTTTAGCTGAAAAAAAAAAAAAATCGAACTAAAAATTGATTCTAGCTTAAAAAATGTAAAAATCCCCAAAAAATGACAAGAATAAAACAAAAATTATTCAATTAATCCAATTTAATGAATCAATAAAAGGCACTTTTATCCTTTCTGCTACTCAGAAATAAAAACCTATTTGTTTTGCTTCAAGCTGATTTGCTGTATTAGCCAACACATGACCACATGTTAATTAAAGGCAGAATGACCGAGTAATCTGTGAGTGGTTAGAGGTGTGTGTGTGTGTGTGTGTGTGTGTGTGTGTGTTTTACCAATCTTGGGTCTTTGTGGGTTTTGTTCTTCAGGATCATCCAGGAACGCCGGCATGTAGTTATTAAGATCCGCCTGCAGGCAGTGAACCAAGTACCTAAGAAAAAAACAAAACAAAAACACACACACACACACACACACACACACACACACACACACACACAGTTATTTAATTATACCCATTAACCAAAATGAAATTTAAACAAACATTTTAAATTGCAGTTAATATTTTCACCACAAAATGTTTAGCGATTTTTTAATGTTGCTTGCACCACCAAACTATCACTGCTGGGCCCCTGTGCAAGGCCCTTAACCCCCAATTGCCCAGATGTGTAAAGGGTCTGTAAATGTGAGGTGACTGATTACATCCATAATATTTCCACATTTACATGCTATGCTAGATGGACATGGACAGACAGACAACCTGGCAGACAGACAGACAGAGATAGAATAAGTGGATATGGACAGACAAAGATGGCACAGATGAATATGGATAGACAGACAGACAGAGATAAGATGGAATGTCCATGGATGGCTAAAGGTACAGACAAACACACAGACACGATAGATGAATGTTGATGGACAAACAGACAGGCAAACAGACAGACAGGCAAACAGACAGACAGGCAAAGATAGATGAATATGGACAGGGAGATAGAATAGATAGATATTAACAGAGAGACAGACAAACAGAGATAGACAGACAGTCAGAGATAAGATGGAATGTCCATGGATGGATGAATGTACAGACAGACAGGAAGGATGGATATGGATAGACGGATATAATTTGTATGAAACCTGCAGGTTATATTATTAAAAAGTGTTTGTTAGTGTTAGTGTAAAGAGCTGTGTATTTTTAGCGACACTCACTTGAAGGCCATCTGGACCAGGTGCGCGAGGACGTCCTGAGCGTCCAGTGTGATGCGGCTCAGGTCCTTGTCCTGCTTGATGAAGTTGAGCAGCTCTGAGGCGTTGGCCATCCAGAAGGCCAGAGCGCCGGCGATGTTTTTCTGTTTCTGTGAGAGAGAGACGGAGTGTGAGACCACGGTTCGGGAATCCAGCTCCCGAAGGCCAGGAGACGGAATTCTTACAACCACAAGAAGCATCAGCAGTTCCCAAGACAGACTCGAGCCCCTGTCTGACCCACCCACCGCTCCCTCACAACCAGACACCGCCGGCCGATCTGTCACCAACTCGGTGGAACCCTAACGCTGTGTCCACATCGAGCATCAGAACAGCAGCGCTTCTTATTTAGCGGCAGACTTTTTTCCACTGCGAAAGAATTCCAGAAGTGTGTTTGAAACGTTTCTTTAGCTGTGAGAAGAACGCTTATGTCAATGTTTGCTGTTGACACAGGAAATAATTCTACTTGGAATAACAGAAAAGGTCATTAATACTCCAAATATTAGGAAAGCTTCCTTACAAACAGTTTCATAAAAAATTACCAGAGTGCCGTCGGCCATCTTGGAAATGTTTTGAGCTCCCTGAAGCTCCACCCCTTTCCTGAAAGCTCTGCCCACATCACTCAATATTCAAAATCGAAAAGGAAGCAGTAGCTCAGTGATTAAGGTTGTTAGAAGATCGTGGGTTAAATTCACATGACCACCAAGCTGCCACTGATGGGCCCTTGAGCAGGGCCCTTGAGCAGGGCTCTTGAGCAGGGCCCTTGAGCAGGGCCCCTGCACAAACCCCAACTGCTTAATAAATGTAAGTCGCTCTGGATAAGGGCATCTATCTTCCAAAACACCAGAAAATAATGTTAAAAAAAAAAAGTATATGATTTGGACACGATTGTGCAGCGGTAGAAACTTTGGGTACTCAGGAGTTCCTGCGCAGTGGAAAAAGCCCGCCGACAGAATGAGGTGTTTAACAGGGCAATGTCTGGCTGCTGGGGAGTTTAACATCCCCAAGTACACAGTGAGGGATACACACGGCCCAGGACACACACACACACACAAACACATTTGCTGAACTGGAACCTTGTGTATACCCCATACACACACATATGCAGGTCCCCCCCCTGACGGCGACGCCCCCCACCCCCACCCGATCTTTGGTGTTTCAGCCATAGAATGCATGAAGAACGAGAACATTAACCACAGAAAACTAAATAAATGAAATGAAACAAAGATATAAAAAATTTCACAAAAAAAAAGCAACAGAACACGGGTTTGTCTCGCATCCACACTGAAATGCAGGAAGCAGAAGGTAACATGGAGATGCCGGAATTAAAACGCTTTCATTTTAGTTTTAGTATCACATGGTCCAGGTTGGAGCTGAATGAAGGGTTAACGCTCGGGTTTAATATGATTATTATTGCAGGTGAGCTTTTTTAGCGTGTGGTTTTTTTGTTTTTTTAGTGTCCAGCTGCTGGAGGAGAGAATTATCAGCAAAAGTTTTCGTTATGGGAGGGGCAAAGGCATGTAAGACTAAGCCAAGCTAACTCAGGAGGAGGAGGAGGGGTGGGGAAGATGAGAGAAAGAGATAAAGAAGAAGAGAGAAAAGTAGTGAGAGAGAGAGAGAGAGAGAGAGACAGAGAGGTAGACAGTTCTCCCGGGGAATACAGTCTCCTACCTGGTCACCTTCAGCAATCTCCTGCAGAGAGAGGAGGAGTGGGAAGAGGGGGGGGGGCACACATCCGACAGGACAGAGAAAGAGACTGTCATCAACAACAACAACAACGGCCATGGCATGGACACAGATATCACAGGCATGTCAACACACACACACACACACACGCACACACTGCAATACCTTCCTGACATTACATGCGTTTTTTGTCTTTTAATACTTAGAGTTTACGAATTAAAATAGTGAGTTAACGTATTTGGATACAGAGTTTACGAATTAAGATAGAGTTTACGAATTTAGATACAGAGTTTACGAATTTAGATACAGAGTTTACGAATTAAGATACAGAGTTTACGAATTTAGATACAGAGTTTACGAATTAAAATAGTAGAGTTAACGAATTTAGATACAGAGTTTACGAATTAAATAGATTTACAGAGTTAACGAATTTAAAATAGTGATTTAACGAATTTAGATACAGAGTTTACGAATTAAAATAGTAAGTTAACGAATTTGGATACAGAGTTTACGAATTTAGATACAGAGTTTACGAATTAAGATACAGAGTTTACGAATTTAGATACAGAGTTTACGAATTAAAATAGTGAGTTAGCGAATTTGGATACAGAGTTTACGAATTTAGATACAGAGTTTACGAATTTAGATACAGAGTTTACGAATTAAAATAGTGAGTTAGCGAATTTGGATACAGAGTTTACGAATTTAGATACAGAGTTTACGAATTAAAATACTGAGTTAGCGAATTTGGATACAGAGTTTACGAATTTAGATACAGAATTTACGAAGTAAAATACTGAGGTTACAAATTAAGATACAGAATTTACGAAGTAAAATACTGAGGTTACAAATTAAGACACCAGAGTTTATACGGAGTTCATGAATTAAAATATAAAGTTTACAAATTATTATAGAGTTTACAAAGTGTACAAAATAATATACAGAGTTTATGAATTAAAACACAGTTTAAGAACTAAGATACTAAATTTATGAATTAAGAGACCAAGTTTACATAAAAGATTATAGATTATGATTTGAGAAACCGAGTTTATAAATAAAGCTACAGTATTATTGAGTTGAGATACCGAGCTTTTTAATTTAGACAGTTTATGGAATAAAATATAAAATTCACTAATTAAAAATACCAAGATCACCAAAAATACAGATTATGATTTGAGATACCAAAATTTCTAAAATTAGACACCGAGTTTATAAGTAAAGATAAAGTTTACGCAAAAGAACAGAGTTTACGAATAAAGGTGATAAACTTAGGAACCATGACGAGTTTACAAAAAGAAAACATAGTTTACAAAGTCCGATACAGAGTTTACGAATAAGATCTATTTAACTTTAACAAGATTTTATTTGTAAAGTCTTTAGTAAACAGCAAAAATTTACCAACTGTAGCTAAATTTTAATTATCTTTATTAATATTAGCAGTATTTTCGATTTGCCAAGCAACAGAGCTGTCGGCTTCATCCATACACCAATACAGGCCACCACTTCTGAACAGGCCACGCCCACAGAATTGAGCAGCCGCAGTGACCTGCGTGCTAGTGTGAACGAGCAGTTGAGCTTAATGGTGAGGAAATTGTTTTGGTATCTTACGCTTGATGAGCGTGTGTGTATTGACTCTCCGCATGTTTCGTACAAGAACTCGTTAACTGTATTTTTAACTCCTTTTCCTAATGACACACAGCAGGACGGCCCACCTGCGGTGGCGGTTTTATAGGTCTGAAGCCTGATCTCAGGCTGTGTAAGTCACTGCCACTGCAAGTTTACAAACACAGACACAGTGACACACACACACACAAACACACACACACACTGAGCAACAGTGTCACGTACATCAGGGCCATGATTTGAGATGCAATGTATGTGGGCCATGCCTTAAACACTACACCTACAGGAGCTGCTACAACAACTACAGCATCTATACAGGGGGGTGTGGACGAACCACAAGGCTAATGCAGCTAACTGATGGTTTAGCATCAACACACACTTAACCAGAAGTGCAGTGGTTAGGAGGCGTGGCCTAAGTGACTGGTATTACATTTATATCACAAATAAAATGCACACTTCCAAAGTATGTAAAAAAGTGTGTGATGATGTCAAACTGGCTTGTTAGCTACATCAACCATGCTACGTTTGAGGTAGTGTGTCAACTTCCTGTTACTGGACAATGAAGGAAATCGGATTGTAAACTCACCTGAATCACTCCTTCCATCATGCTCACCATCTTGTTGACGATGGCGATGACTTTGTGCGTCCGCTCGGACGCGCTGATGTCGGGTCTGTAGTGACTGGACAGCACGTAACGGCAGGTCATGTACAGCACGTAGGTAGGTGACAGTTTGAAGTGCACCGTCGAGCTGTTGGTGTAGTTGATGATGGCCGACAGGAAAGCGTCTTCGGCTGAGGGAAAATAAAAAATAAAAATAAAAATAAGAGCATGAAACAAACACCAAGATGTGGACTTTTTTTAATTAATGATCAGTAAAGATTCTATTAATGAATCGTTTGATGAATTTGATTCGTTTGCCATTCAGCTTAGGTTTGGTTGTTGTGGCTCAAATGATTCATCAGAGGAAACTTATTTTTTGGTCAACCATCTGGAGACAACGTAAGATTTAAAAAAAACAATGAAAACATGGAATTAAAATAATAAGTAAAACTGATTCATGAATCATTTGAAGATTCATTATATATAAAAGAGCTTCATGAACCTTTTTCCATCTAGTATTTTTTTCTGGCCAAATCTTTAGAACATTTAGATTCGTTTAGAGTTTAGAAAAGACTCGTTGTACTGAATTAATGTTCAAAATCCAATTGGATTCAGAATCAAATCACTTCAATGTCCACTGCAAAGTCCCTGAGTTCCTGTGGAGATAAACTATGCCAAAAATCCCAGTTTGCTTTGTGTGCTTTGTCTTAAACATCTAATAAATAAATAATAAACAAACTAAATTTTGGTATTTTTTGGCAGTTCAGCTTGGTTTGGTTTTATGCTGCTCAAATGAATCATCAAAAAATGTGATTCTTCTGTCAACAATAACACAATAATAAAAATAATACATAACAAAATAATAATAAAAATCATGTGAACATGGAACGCTTTGACTGTAATGAACATAATAAGAATCAGAATGATTCATGAATCACTTCAATGATTCATTAATAAAAAAAAAAAAAAAAAAAAAAAAAAAAAAAAAAAGAAAGGTTCACGTTAAAATGAATCCTGACGGAAATCACACCCGAGTTCTGTTACACGTTTGGACACCGTGTGTGTGTGTGTGTGTGAGAAAGTACAGTTGAGTGATAATACTGTTTACTTAAAAGGTTCTTGTTTCCAAAAACTTTCGAGACGTGTTATACTCAAAATTAATTTCAGAGTAAAATTTGTTTGATTCTATTGATTTTTTTGCGGTTCGGCTTGGTTTCGTTTCACGCTGTTCGAATAAAACATCAGAGAAATCTCATTCAACATAGTCAACAATACAGCAACAATTAAATAACACGCACACACACACAAAAAAACATCACCCACGTAGGGAGCAGAGACTGCAATTAATAACATGAGAAATAAAATGATTCATGAATCAATTAATGATTCATTATACAAGAAAATAGTTACAAACCTTTTATACTTATTGCTTAATTTAGGATTTTTTCTCGTTAATTTCATTTATCCGAATCTGCAGAACATTTTTTCAACATTACCAGTCAATTCAGAATAAAATCACTTTGATGTCCCTGCAACTGAAGTCACGTGGAGATGAAGCACAGCAGAAATCCCTCCAAGGTTCTGTTATACATGTGTGTGTGTGTGTGTGTGTGTGTGTGTGTGTGAGAGAGAGAAAGCGCTGTGAGCCTTTTATCAGACAGCAAAACAAAACGTTGCTGTTTTAAAGTGCTTCAAAGAACGCTTTGAAACAAAAAGGAACCGAGACAGAGACAGGTGATAACATTGTCCTGCTGTTCCTGTGTCTCAGGAGGGGGTAAGGAGTCAGAACGGCATGTACAACTCTCCAGTACGCGTGTGCATCAAACACACACACACACTACCAGCACTTAGCCAGTGAGAGGATTGTCTATGTAATACACAATCGAACAGAAAAGCCAATCAACACTTAAAGTGCTGCCATCTTGTGGCGAGTCCGGGATTGAAATTACACGATTAAAGGACTAATCTAAAGTGTGTTAACAAAGTAAAATCAAACTTTAACGTCTTGTTTGACCTCCTGACTGCTTCCTTAACTCCTAAACTTCACTACAGCAACAGCTAATACACAGGAACTACAAAAAGACAAAGCCACATCCACAATGACTAAAAATAACCAGATTTAAAATAAATAAATAAATAAACATTTAAACTTTGGGTTTTTTTCTGCGAAGATGTTTGCGACGATTTTTATTCTTGATTTTGGTGAATTAAAATAAGTTTGTTGATTGGAAGATTCAATTCAATTTTGTTTGTTTGGCGCTTTTTACAACACTCGTTGTCACAAAGCAGCATTAAAATCGAAGAAATGATAAGATGAAAATGAGACAGAAATCAGTTTGTCCCTGATGAGCAAGCCGGAGGCGACGGTGGCAAGGAAAAACTCCCTGAGACTGAATAGGAAAGAACCTTGAGGAGAACCAGACTCAGAGAACCCGTCCTCATTTAGGTGAAAAACAGGTAGCAGGAATTATGTAGTTACACTGTGTGTGTGTGTGTGTGTGTGTGTGTGTAAGAAACTTAAATCATAAGTCCTTAAAGAACCACTGGAACGTCTTTATGGCAGAGTGGAAATGTCCTCGGTCACATCAGGATGAGGAGTTCAATTCCCAGGACCAAAAAGCTGTTTATTAACTTTTCTTACACATTATGGCGGCACTGGCGGTGCATCGGTACCGAATCTACTTCACTGTGACGCTGTACAAAGTATTGGCCCCCCTCTGTGTGTGAATAAGAACAATAAGCATATTTCCTGGGTGCTGCTTTATTCTCAGACACTAATGTGTGTGTGTGTGTGTGTGTGTGTGTGTGTGTGTGTGTTATTGTTACAGCTTCAAACCCCGTTATTAATGCATTCACTAAATTGTTGGTGGAAAAAAAAAAAAAACATTTTTCCACCACTTTTCCACAATTTAATTAGGTTTGCTTTATTTTTAATAAAAAACATTTAGTAGCTTTGGGTTTTTTTTATACATTTTTTTGCACACAAAACATTTACTTTTTTATTTTTCTGTTTTTACACATTTTAATGCACTTTAAATAACTTTAATTTTATAAACACTGCAAAAATACATAATACTAAATAATTACTACCGTCTAGTATTTTCTATTATTCTGATCATCATTATTATCATTATCGTCATTGTTAAATAATAATCATAACAATGTTATTCGATTCTAATTTATTAGTCACCCAATAGCTGCACAGTGTGTGTGTATGTTTGGCCAAAGCACAAACACTTCTGATCATTTCTGCTCACTAATGCATGTGGACTATCCAGTTGATCACACACACACACACACACACGTTACTGTCCGTGTTGTAGAGTAAACAGCACCCACCCCACCCAGCATCAGCAGTCCTTTACTCAGATGTTGTAACCCTGTCGTCTCCTCCTCCCTTCAGCCTCATTAACATTCATTAGCGAAGCCTTTAATCAGGACGCAACCCGACCACAAACCAGCTGCTAATTTCACACTGACAACCGGCTTCAAAGGCATTTTAATGACGGTAATAGATTTAATATTTAACTGTCGAACCAGACTAGACATCTGAACTGTTCCTCCTGAAGGGGGGGGGGGCGGTGTGTGGAGCTCTTAATCTCCTTACAACCTTAACCTCCACATCCTAAGTACAGTTTGAGGCCCCTTTATAAAGATTCGCCGATACTGATCATTTTCAGTATCGATGCCGATGCTGATTATTTGCACGTTTATGTTAGCGATAACCGATATGCAAAACCGATATTTGTTAATTGTTTCAATTCTGTTTTGGACACAAAGATAAAAACTGAACCGAAATATATTTTTTTACACACTGTTAATACTGTAATTTTACTCCCTCAACGCAAACAATCATTTTTTTAGTATCCATATAAATAATTAAATAAATAAACTGACATTAAAATGTCAAATAAAAGCTTTAATATGGTGATGTTTAAATCTGAAAACTAATAAACAACAAAAATATTTCACATGTACAAATTTGATCTAAACCATCATTTTTTATTAAGTCCATCTAAAATTGCATACTTTACTTTACTGTAGCTCAACCCGAGTATGTGAAGCGAATACTATGTTCGAATCCTTAGCATGCAAATGACAGTAAAAGAACGGATTCTGAAATACACATATGATGGACGCTATTATTAGTCCGCGGAAGAGACGGCGCAAGCACAAATGGCAATAAGCGGAGACGCAAAACTTTTCAAATGCTTTAAATACCTTAGGGGTTAGGGTTAGATTGATTATTGATTGATTATTAGCAACTGTGGCTATTTAATGGCTAGAACTGGTATTAAAAAAATACTAAAATACATTTCTAAAACCTTTTAACCATTAAATAAATAAGTTAATAAGTAAATAAATTAAATAAATGGTTTAAACAAGTTTTTTGATATCTACACAAGCTAAAAAAATGTTAGAACTTTTAAAGCTGTGACGTCGTACGTCACGTGACGATACCAACATGGCGGATGTAGTATGTTTGAATTTCATTCATACCACCTGTAACCATATTATATAGAACTTCCTTTTTTGGGAAGCTTGTACTTACTTAAATTTAGTACCGACTTGAGTAAGATTTCAGACGGATCCTTAGTCTCCCAGTTAAACAGAACTCATAATGCATTACTTGCTGATATGCTTTAAAAACTTAATTAATTCAAGCAAATCAAGTTACTCACAGTGCAGTGTTGTAATGACGGTATTGCACGTAAATCTCAAAACTATCATATATCACTGGATCCAATATTACATCACCGATATCCGATAATAAAAAAAAGCTTAAAGAATATTGGGGAAAATATCAGTGAAGTGATTATCAGTCGAGCTCTACTGCTTTGTACTGATTGATTTAAAGTGAATTAGTCATGAGATTGATGTGAAAATGGATTTGGGGTTATGGATTTTTTTTGGCTGGATGCCAAACAGCACAAGGTCATAAAGTGGGTCGAGCTGGAAAAAAAGGTTTTTCTAGTCCACCAGGAAAAGGACAGATCATTAAACACTGTGCACATCCAACCGCGCATCATAAAAGGCCATGGAAAGACAAACAGCAGCTGGAATGAGGTTGTGTAATTAGATAAAGTAAGTGTGTGTGTGTGTGTGTGTGTGTGTGGAGAGGGATACTCACAGTTGTCCCTAAACTCGATGCTGGCCGGCAGTGTGAGCTCGGTGCCGTCTTGAGGCCTGTAAGAAGAACAGAGTCGCTCAGTTATGCAGCTGACTTGTGTGTGTGTGTTTGTGTACGGGTTTATACATCCTGGTGGGAACCTAAACCTGAATACACACAGACTCATGGTGACTCGTGTCACTGTGGGGACCAAAATTGAGGTCCCCGTGGGTCCAAAAGCTTCTTAATCATACAGGATGAGATTAGGGTTAGGGGTTAGAAAATATGAGTATAAAAACCATTACACCTATGGAGAGTCCCCACAAGGATAGCTAACCAGACGTGTGTGTGTGTGTGTGTGTGTGTATACAAATGCACTGTTAGTAAATTATTCATGACGGGACTGACCAGAGTATTCAGGTATCCATGATGTTAATGACAAAGAAATGGATAATGTAGTATGCACACTTCATTTACACACACACACACACACACACACACACACGCTAGGGGTGGGAATCTGTAGGCACCTCACGATTCGGTTCTAAACTGATTATCGCTGCATCTTTGCTGTTTAAGTTTCTGTATCTGTAATAAACATTAATAAATTTACTTCCAGGATTTTTTTAATAATAAAACAAATGAAGGTGATTTGGTGAGTCAACAACAAAGTTACAAAGAATCAACAGGAAATGAAACATTTGTCTGTAGCACCTTACAATTTACCCACTTTAACAGCAACGGCCATGTTTGGATGTGTTCAGCAACAAGCGAAAATTTGTGTCTAAAACCACATACTTAAGTCTGCACTACAGTTAAGTAAGTACCGACGTCCCGACCGTTAAAAGGTTCTTATAGTATGGTTCTGCGAGTATGAATGAAATTCTGATCTTCTCTATCCGCTATGTTTGATATTGACAGCAGACAGACGACGTCCCACAGGCTGAACTCAAAGTGCGATAATGTTTCATTTGGGCGATGTTAAACGAGTAAAATGAATTTCACTTTAAGTAAAACGCTTAAGAAAGTACCGCGCCACTGCTTTCAGCTACTTCCCATTCCTTTGCCCGCCATCATACGTGTGTTTTACGTGCGCACAGCACATACTGTCCGTGTGCTACACTCACACGCTTTACGGTTCCGGTCCGCCGTGTGCATTCTGTCATCATCACATTACAAATGAACAGAAATCAGAACAGAAAATCGTTTGACATTTGTGAATCGATTCCGATTCGTCCACGTTTCACATCGCAATGCATCAAAGAATCTAATCCCCCCCACCCCCAACACACACACACTTTTTTCCCACACCGAGGCTACACACACACACACACTTCCTTTCCACACACCCTTTCTCTCTATACTGAGTCTATAAAAACACTTCCATTCTACTGAGTCTATACACACACACACACCCCTTTCTATACTGAGTCTATACATACACACACACTTCCTTTCCATACCGAGTCTATACACACACACTTCCTTTCTACCCCCCCATACCGAGTCTATAAACACACACACACTTTCTATCAGTATCTGAACACTTCCGTTTTACTGAGTCTATATACACACACACACACACACTGCTATATTGAGTCTATACACACACACACGCTTTCTTTCTACACACTGAGTCTATAAACACACACGTTTTAAAGCTATACTGAGTGTATACACACACTTCCGTTCTACAGAGTATACACACACTTTTTTTCTTTATACTGAGTCTATACACACACACACACCATTTTACACTGAGTCTATACACACACACTTTCTTTCTACACAGAGTCTATACACACACACTTACGCACATGCTTCCTTTTCAATCCCCCCATCTCTCTATACTGAGACTATAAAAACACTTCCTTTCTACTGAGTCTATACACACATTTCCGTTTTACACAAGCTATAAACACACACACCCCTTTCTCTTTATACTGAGTCTTTACACACATACGCACACACCTCATTTCTACACTGAGTCTATACACACACCCTTTCTCTCTATACGGGGTCTATACATACACCCCCTTTCTCTTTATACGGGTCTATACACACACCCTTTTCTCTTATACGGGGTCTATACACACACCCTTTCTCTTTATACGGGGTCTATACACACACCCTCTCTCTTTATACGGGGTCTATACACACACTTCCGTTCTAGAGAGTCTATACACACACACAGCTTTCTCTGTATACTGAGTCTATACACACGTTTTTTTTTCTACACTGAGTCTATACACACAATCTTCCTCTCTATACTGAGTCTATAAACACACACACACACTCGCTCTCTCTACAAAAAATCTACATACTATACACACACAGTATGCAAGCTTACACCCTGCGTGTAAACACACTTTACTCCATGCGCCTCAGTCCCCCCGCCACTGCTGCAGCAGAACTCTCTGAGGGAAGTGGTTAGTGCAGTGGTTAAGGTGTTGGTTTCCCAGAACCACCAAGTTACCACTGTTGGGCCCCTGATCAAGGCCCTTAACCCCAAATGTATAAATGAGATAAATGTAAGTCGCTCCTGATGAGAACGTCTACTACAAATGTAAATATAACACTCACCTCCCATCATGCTTTGCGAAGCCGGGCTCTGTGCGGATCATGGGCTTCACCATGCCTCTCTCCCCGACGTTACCCACACGATCCATGTCCAGCTTCCCTGAGCTCTGAAACCACAGCACACACACACACACACACACAGTTAGATATGGAAAAAAGCTCACAGATCACATGCACATATGCATGACAGAAAGACAAACACACACCAAACAGCTCACAGTTTCACACATGCATGATAGAAAGACACACACACCTTGCTAGTTGTGAGTGCAGCGCCGCTGTGAATGTCCCCGTGCAGGTCAAAGGTCGCGTCTGAGACACTGCTACAGAAAAACAGGAGGGAGACAAAATGAAAGAACTGTTGACACGGTATGTAATGTCAGCGCAGTCACTAAACACACACACACACTTCATTATATTAATGTTTGCTTATTTCATTTCCTCTTCCGAGGAGAGATAAGGATGATGTGCGACGTGTGAACTTTAACAGAGAAACATACGAAAGTCAAATGTCACCCGGATGAAGTCGAACCGAAAGCCAAAAATAAATATGAAAGTATTTCAGTATAATAATTCATAAAAAAAAATCAAAGTATAAAAAGAATCAAAGTTTCAAAATATCAAAAAGTATCAAAATGTATGAAAGCATCAAAAAGCTGCAATTTTTTTTTTTTCAAAATCAAAAAGTATCAAAATGTATCAAGTTTTAAAGTATGAAAAAGAATCAAAGACTCAAAGTGTCAAAAAGTTTTAACTTTTTAAAAAAGCATAAAAAAGGATTAAAGTATAAAAAAAAGTATTTACGACTTATTTAAGAATTAAAATAAAAAATGTCAACATTAAAAATTATTTGAAAACATTAAAAAAAGTTTTAAAAGGAAAAAGTATCAGATTTTCAAAAACAAAACAAAAAGACTCAAAGTATCAAAACGTTTCAACATTAAAAAATATTTTAAAAATATCAAAAAAAGGTTTAAAAATAATCGTTTTAAAACGCAGAAAAAAAGAAAAAAAATATTTAAAAAAAGTATATTAAAAAAATATCTAAATCCCACTAATGAAGAAACTCAGTACAGTTTGGAAAACACTGTTCAGCATCATTTGGAGGCGGGACTTCCTTGAGTTCATACACTGCGGCAAGAAGGTACGACAGGTAATCTTATTTAATATAAAGTATATAAATAAAATAAAGTGCAAATGAAAACATTTCCTGCACGTAGATTTTTAGTCGAATGTGTATTTTTATCTTACACTTAACTTATTTAATTAAAATATTATTTTCATTTCACCCTAAAAACCCTGAACAGGTACAGAACCATTTCTATATCATACGATACGTCCCATTACGTACCATACATCACATTTTATATAGGGAGGAAGTCGGAGTTCAGTGGTTAAAAGGTTGGACTGATAAACGGAAGATCGTGAAGTTTAAGTCTCAGCACCACCAAGCCGCCACTGCCGGGCCACTGCCGGGCCACTGCCGGGCCACTGCCGGGCCACTGCCGGGCCACTGCCGGGCCACTGCCGGGCCGTTTTGTCTCAGGATGTAAAGGTCATATTGTCGCAATACAGCGTGTGTTGAATATGACAACATTAACTCATCATTACTTCCGTCCGGCTTTAAGAAAAAGAGTTCATCGGTTTACGAGTGTTTCATGGGTTAACTAACGAGTATCTACGTACAATAAAACATTATTAATTCTAATCAAAGAGCAGCAGAACATCACAGAGACGACAATTATTCCCGGACCAAAAATAATAAAGAGAAAGATTTCAAGAAAGTTACTAAATTACAAAAAAGTAGTATTTCTTGAATAAGTATTTTTTTTATCTATTTGCTTTACTGTTTTTTTTACAAATTGGAAATAATTAAATCTAAAAAAAAAAAAAATCTCGAACATCACCAATAACCGAGTTTTCAATTCTCCATCTTTAAACATTTCAGTTCAGTCAAACCACCATTTTAGGCTGTTTTATGTATTTTTTTTTGACCCCCTGAAATTTCTTTTTACATTTTTTTCTTTAAAATTGATTTAAAAGAAAATTTTAGTTATTTCATCTGCAAAAACTTCTGCAAACTCTCAAACTAATCTTCCAGAAAATCCACGTTTTACAGAACAGTGAGGAACTAAACACCAGAGTCGTGATGTAAAACACACGCGCACAAACACACACACACACACACACACACACACACACACACACACACACTGTTTGATCTAAATAGTTTTTTCCTGTATTAATGAAGCTCAAGCTGGTTTCCACTCACCGCTGCTGCTGTGCTGTAAACCTGAACAAACTGCCACCGGATCATCCAGCACTTTTTACATAACTACGCTCTGTGTGTGTGTGTGTGTGTGTGTGTGTTCTGCCGCCAGCAAACATGCTACAGTGACACACAGCCACGCCCGCTGGGAGCAGATTACAGACTTTCCCTCTACCACAACCTTCTCATAAAATCCTCCGTTTTCTCTCTGTCTCTGTGTGTGTCCAATAATGGACTCCAACACGCACACACGCACGCACGCACACACACACACACACACACACACTCTCCTGCTCATCTTACACGCGTGAACGGAGACACTTTTGCATCTGTGCCTGTTGTCATGGCTGTAGAGTCTGCAGCAAGACACACACACACACACACACACACACACACACACACACACACACACACACACACACACACACACACACACACACACACACACACAGAGATAGCAAAGCAAACACAGAACACCGGCACAAACAAGCAAACGTTAAACACGTGTCTGCCACACGCACGCTCTTAAACACACACACACACACACACACACACACACACACACACACACACACACACACACACACACACACACAGTTTACATTAATAGAGAAGTGGTAGCTCAGTGTTAAAAGTGATTAACTCCCAGCACACACCAAGCTGCCAAATCTGGGCCCCTAAGTGAGGCCCTTCACCCTTCTCAAAAAAATAAAATACACACACGGGACCCGTTACACACACACACACACACACACACACACACACACACACACACACACACACACACACACACACACACACACACACACACACACACACACACACACACACACACACACACACACACACACACACACGGGACCCGTTACACGTTACACACACACACACACCCCCACGTTACGCGGGACCCGTTACACACACACACACGCGGGACCCGTTACACACACACACACACGCACGCGGGACCCGTTACAACACACACACACACCACGCGGGACCCGTTTACACACACACACACACGTTACAAGCGGGACCCGTTTGCACACACACGCACACACACGCACACCCGCACACACACACGCACACCGCACACCGCACACACACACGCACACACACGCACACACACACGCACACACACGCGCGCGAGACCCGTTACACACACACACGCACACACGCACGCGGGACCCTTTACACACGCACACCGCACGCACGCACACACACACCCGCACTGCCGCACGCACGCACGCACGCACAGCACGCACTCACACGCACGCACTCACCGCACGCACGCTGGGACCCGTTACACACGCACACGCACACCGGGACCCGTTTACACACACACGACACAGCACGCACGCGGGAACCCTTTTACACACGTTACACACACACGCACGCACGCACCACCCTTTACGCACGCGGGAACCCGTTACGCACACACGCACGCGGGACCCGTTACACGCACGCACGCGGGACCCGTTACACACACCGTTACACACACGCACACGCACGCGGGACCCGTTTACACTCACGCACAGCGGGAACCCGTTACAACGCACGCACACAACACCCGCGTGCACCCTTTACACCACGCACCGTTACCCTGTACTCACGCGGGACCCGTTACACACACACACCAACGCCACGCGGGAACCCGTTACCACACGCACGCGTGACCCGCACTTACACACACACTCCGTTACACACACACACGAGGGACCGTCACACACACACACGCACCCTCACGCACGTCACACACGCACACGAACGGGACCCACACACACACCACTTACACACACACACCACGCACGCGTAGGCACCACCCACACACACACGTTTTTCACTACTACACTCACACACACGCACACGCGGACCCGTTACACGCACGCACGCACCGCGCACGGACCCGTTACACACGCACAACGCGGGACCCTTTACACACACGCACACGCACACGCGGGACCCGTTACACCGCACACGCACCACGCACGTTACACACGCACGCACGCACGCACGCGGGACCACCAACTCCGTTACACACACAGCACACACGCACGCACGCGGGACCCGTTACACACACACACACGGGACACACGCACGCAGCAGCACCACTTACACACACACACGCACGCACCGCGGGACCCGTTACACACTACACACACACCCCCCCGCACGCACGCACACGGGACCCCGTTACACGCACGCACGGGACCCGTTACACACACACACGCACGCACCCCGCGGGACCCGTTTACACACACACACGGGACCCGTTTACACACCACGCACACACACACACCCACGCACGCGGACGCGGGACCCGTTACACACACACACGCGCACACACACGCGGACCCGTTACACACACAGTTACACACACACGCACACCCACGCACACACCGCACACACACACACACGCACACACACCGCGCGGACCCGTTACACACCACACACACACGCACGCGGGGACCCGTTACCCCTTACACACGCACGCACGCACGCACGCACGCGCACGACCCTTTACGTTACACACGCACGCACGCACGCGGGACCCGTTACACACGCACGCACGCACGCACGGGACCCGTTACACACGCACGCACGCGCACACGCGGGACCCGTTTACACGCACGCACACCGCACGCACGCGGGACCACGCACGCGGACCCTTTACACCGCACCGCACTCCCCGTTACGCAAGCTCACGGACCCGTTTCACCCTCACACGCAACCCCGTTTTACACGCACACGCACCGTCACACGGCGACACGCACCACGCACACGCACACGCGGGACCCGTTACACACGCACACACGCACGCACGCAAGGCACGACCCGTTACCACACAGCACACACACGCACGCACGCACGCACGCACGCGGGCGGTACCCGTTACACGCACACACGCACGCACCGCACGCACACGCACGCAAGCACTCCTCACACGCCCGGGGACCCGTTACACACGCACACGCACGCACCCCGCACGCACCGGGACGTTACACACACACGCGGACCACGCACCACGCGGGACCCGTTACACACACACACGCACGCACGCACACGCACGGGCGGTGACCCGTTACACCACACACACGCACACGCACGCACGCACGCGGGACCCGTCAACCAACGCACGCACTTACACACGCACACGCACACACCACGCACAGTTACACGCACGCACGCGGGACCCGTTTACACACGCACACACGCACGGGACCCGTTACACGCACGCGGGACCCGTTACACACACACGCACACGCACGCACGCGGGACCCGTTACACACACACACACACGCGGGAACCCGTTACCACACACAACGCACGCACGCGGGACCCACACACAAACGCACGCACGACCCTGTTACACACACGCACACACCGTTACGCACACGGGGACCCGTTACACACCAGCACGCACGCACGGGGACCCGTTACACACACACGCACACGCACGCACGCATCACAGCACACACGCACCGACCCGTTACACACACAAGCACACGCACGCACGCGGGACCCGTTACACACGCGCACGCACACGCACGCACGCACGCACGCACGGCACCCGTTACCCGTTACACGCACGCGGGACACGCACGCACACGTTACACGCACAGCGGACCCGTTACACACGCACGCACGCACCCGCACGTTACACGCACGCACGCGGGGACCCGTTACACGCACGCACGCACCCGTTAACACGCACGCACGCACCCGCACGCACGCACGCACGACGCACCCGTTACACACACACACGCCGCGGGACCCGTTACACGCACGCACGCACGCACACACGCACGCACGCACGCACACACGCACGCACGCTTACACACGCACACGCACGCACGCACGCACGCACGCGTGAACCACGTTACAGCACGCACGCACGGGGACCGCACGCACGTTACGCACGCACGCACGCGGGCACCCGTTACACGCACCGCACACACCGTTAACACGCACGCACGCGGGGACCCGTTACACGCACACGCACGCACGTGGGGACACCCGTTACACGCACGCACGCGACCCGGCACCACGGGCGGGACCCAAACGTTACACACACACGCACGCACGCGGGACCCACACACACGTTACACACACACACGCACGCACACGTTACACACACACACGCACGGGACCGGGACGTTACACACACGCACGCACGCACGCGGGACCCGTTACACACACACACGCGCACACACACACAGCACGCACGCACGCGGACCGTTACACACACACACACGGGACCCGTTACCCGTTACACACACACCACACGCACGTTAACACGCACGCACGGGAACCACGTTACACGCACACGCGGGACCCGTTACACACACACACACAGCACGCGGGACCGTTACACGCACGCACGCACCGTTACACACACGCACGCACGCACGCACGCACGCACGCACGCGCACGGCACGCACGCACGCACGCACGCACGCACGCACGCGCCGCACGCACGCACCGCACGCAGCGGGACCCGTACACACGCACGCACGCGGGGACCGTTACACGCACACACGCACGCACGCACGCAGGCACCCGGTTACACGCGCACGGACCCGTTACACACACACGCACGCACGCACGCGGGACCCGCACGCACGCGGGACCCGTTACACGACACGCGGGACACGCACCCGCACGCACGCACGGGACCCGCACACAACACCGCACGCACGCACGGGGACCCGTTACACACACACACGCACGCACGCACGCACGTTACACACACACGCACGCACGGGGACCCGTTACACACACACACGCACGCACAACACACGCACGCGGGGGACCCCGTTACACACACACACGCACGCACGCACGCACGCACGCACGGGGACCCGTTACACACACACACGCACGCACGCGGGACCCGTTACACACACACAACGCACGACGCACGCGGGACCCGTTACACACACCACACGGCGGGGACCCCGTTACACCACACACGCACGCGGGGAACGCGGGGGACCCGTTACACACACACACGCACGCAGGGGACCCGTTACACACACGCGGGACCGTTACACACAACACAACGCACGCGGGGACCCGTTACACACACACACGCACGCACGCACACCCACACACGCGCACGGACCCGTTACACACACACACACACACACACACACACACACACACACACGGGACCCGTTACACACCCGGCTGCCGTCTAACATGGCATACTTTTACACTGTATAGTATGTGAAACGGAGTGTGAGAGATGAGCAGTATGTCCTAATCCGTAGCATGCAAAATACAGCAGGGGAAAAGTTCCCGGATGATCCGTTACTGCCGGCGGGGTTCTAAAGCACACATACGATAAATACTTCAGTATCCCATGATCCCGCGGGAGAGACGACTCGTCATATATATATATATATATTTACACGGAAGAGGAAGAAAGCTTTAGCGTAGCACTTTTCCTGTAGTTACATTTCACTTGTTTAAAATCATTTAATGAAACGTTCGCCGTCAGTCACGTGAATGACGTACATTCGACTTTCATGTGATCCGCGTTCGCGACGGCATTCCTATAAGATTTTTTTGCGTACGCGATGATGTGCATACGTGACATCGTGCCTACACCATGGAACATGATGTTCAGGAAACATCATGTTAGTGTGTGTGTGTGTGTTGTTCAGCACGCTGTAGATGTTGTCTCACCCTGATTTGTGTCTGCCCTTCACCATGCCCCCCGGGTCCCTCTTGGCCAGGCAGTGGTCGTAACTGGGGTCCACAAACTTGAAGACGTGAGCGGCGCCGAACTGTAGCGTCATCCCGCTGCGCAGCACCGCCGTGTCTGTGATCCTCTGTCCCTCTACGAAGGTCTCGGCGTCCAGAGTGACGGGCGTGATGGTGACCAAACCGTCAGACTGCCGCAGGTCACAGTGGTGAGGGAGAATCCCTGGGCCGTACAGCTGACACACACACACACACACACACACACACACACACACAATCGTTTATATAATAGAAATATATCTTTAACACATTGACCCTTAGACAAACATTCACTTTCACACACACCGTCCCTCTCACACACCGTCACACACAGTTTTACAGCACACATCAACACTCTCTCTCACACACATCCACAACACACTTACACACTATGTCATACAAACCTTTTTACCACACACACACACACACACACACACACACACACACACACACACTAACCCACACCCACTTGCTATCACACTGAACCACACACGCCATCACACTAAACCCCCCCAAACACATATATCCCAACACACGCACACACACATATATCCCAACACGCACGCACACACGGCCACATGGCCACACACACACACACATCCCAACACGCGCACACATTCAAAAATAAACATATCCCAACACACACACATACATCAACCTACACACTCTCTTTCTCATTATGTTGGTTTCATCACCTGGATGTTGCCGTCTTCGTTCCTGTCTGAGCCGACCTCAGTCACACTGTGCTGTAACCGGTACAGTTTAGGCTTATCCCTGGAGTCTGAACCATCTACACACACACACACACACACACACGTTTACATTTACATTTATTCATGTTTGTGGCATTTGGCAACTGACTCATTCAAACTTACATTTATCTCTTTTAAACAACTGTTTAAGGGGCTAAGGGCCTTGCTCAGGGGCCCACTGGTGGCCGCTTGGTGAGGCAGGGAATCGAACCCCAATCTTCCAATTAGCAACCCAACACCTTAACCACTGCGCTAATTAAATATTAACGTAAACAGACATCAGTTTAAAGCGTAATTTATATATATATCTCGGTACTAGAAGATAAAATATCAAAGCGCTATTGTGACAAAATAACAGGCGATAGCTAGCTGTACCGAAATTCTTACACAGCCCTACGAAAAACCCAGCAGAAGTTGAGAAATGGTAAGTGGACATACTGTCGTTAAACCCCCATAATGCATTCTGAAGTAGCCTATGCTAGCTTACTGTGGGTAAGTTATAGAGTATGTAATGAAGATAAATTTATAAGCAAAATATGTTCTAGAAAAGTCACGACGAGGTCACGTGACAAAATGATGTCATCACTAACAAAACGAGTACACGACTGGGCCATACAAACAAGAACCACTAGGTGGCTGTAGACGTGTGTTCAGATAATATCACGCTGTTGTTACAAAAAAAATTCAACAATAACTTCGTAACCTATAAAAATCGTAAGTGGATATATCGAAAGCTGGAAGTTGTCCATACTTTATTAGTAGGGAAGTATGCGATTTTGAATGTAGTCCAGGTGTCTAACTTGTCCATGTCCTAAACACTGTAAAAAATGGACGCCTAAGAATCTATTTTCGACTTCGTTGTTTAACATGATTGGAACGAAAAAATATAAATATATATATATATTTCTGAAAACCTTTTTGAGGAACTGATCCATTTGCCAATAAAAGAAACCCCATTTCTTCTTCATACCGTAAGCAGATACCGTACAGCACAATGTTGTTTTGTTTTTGTTTTTTTTGTAGAGCGCGACAGGTAAGGGCGGAGTCGTTAGTGAGACAGATGCAAAGGGGAGGGGCAGCGAGTGAGGAGAGGAGGGGTTACCTTCGTGTTGCCGATAAGCGTAGTAGGCATAGTGATTCCCTCGCCCTAGGAGACGACACATGCACAGGAACCAGAAGCACAGAGGAGCCAAAGAGACCAGATGAATAGAGAGCGAGAGCGAGAGAGCGAGAGAGAGAGAGAGAGAGAGAGAGAGAGAGAGAGCGAGAGAGAGAGAGGGGTGTAGCAGGAGAAAGAAGATTATTAGCTTGATTATTCACACACACACACACACACACTAACCCACGTACATTAGTTGTATGGTTTAGAGCAAAGGTTTTCAACCTGTGGGCCACACCCCCTCCAGCGGGGGGGTGGGGGGGGGGCAGCACCTGTTAAGAGGGGCTCGAGAACCTGTTCTTTCATGTGTGTACAATCGAGTAATAAACAATAAGAGATAGCAATTTTTCTGCATCCACTAGGGGGTAATTCAATTAGTCTCGCAGTAAAACTTAGGCCGAGACCTGCATGGGACAGATTTTTCAGTCCCGCTACCACAAGATGTCTTGTTATTTTGTCCCGCTTCTGCCCACAAGTTCGCAGGAATAAGTACAAGTTTTATTTCTACTGTTTTACCGCTAATCTGTTATTTGTTTTTACTTTCTTTCCTTACACAAATATTGATAACCTAGTGAAACTTCTTGTCCTGTGCTGCACCCGGTTACATCGGGTTGCACAGGTCCCGACTGCCGCAGGGAAATTATTGTAGTGTAGACAATATTGTAGGGGGCGCATGTCCTAAAAGGTTGAAAACCCCCTGGTTTAGAGTAGCAGTTACACATGGATAAACGTCTAAATGCAGCGTTAGTGAGATAAAATGAAGCTCAGCAGGAAGTGGGTCAGTGGGCAAAAAGCAGATGTGGCAAATGAACATATACTGCACCATCTCAGATACATCAGTTACAGAGCTCGCAAACCCGTGAGAGGTAGAGAGAGCCAGAGAGTGAGAAAGAGAAAGTGTGTGTGTGTGTTGCACCTGGACTCAGCTCAACCAGGTAGGGCAGTTTCTCAGGGGGCAGCGCTCCATGCACCGGCCCCATCCTGTCCCCCGGCTTGACCCCTTTCTTAGACATGAAGTCAGGAGGTCGTTTCTTCAGCTGGAACACTAAAGCCTCTGTCAACAAGAACACAACCAGTTTCATACATCATCTGCTGTAAGACAGCACACACACACACACACACACACACACTGCTCATAAAAACAGCTTAATGGCAGTGTGTCAGACCTTTATCACTAGTCCAGTCTCTGAAGATCTGTAAAGGGCACTCAGAGTCCTCCAGGATGGTCTCCTTGATGGGTTTATCATCTGAGTGGACCACCTGAGGAAAAAAACACACCAAAAAACATCAATCATCATATCATCATCATCAATCACTGTGCTTAAAGTGTGAGTTATATCAACCATTAATCTCAGATATTACAGTTTTGGACACCTAACCAGCGGCACCCAAATTAATGAGTTTTTTTTATACTATTTCCACTAACATTCCATTCTTCCTTCACCGGAACTGTGAGACTCAAACCCTGTCCCTGTGCACAAACCCCTGGTCTCCATGAAGACATGCTGTGTTCTGGATGTTCTGGAGTAGAAGAACTCTCATGTCCTGTACAGAGTCCTGATTCTGACTCACCCCTTAACACTGAACATCTTTGGGATGAACTGGAACCCCGACTGAACCCCAGACCTCCAAACCTCAACATTAGTGTCTGATCTCACTAATACTATTGGAACTAAATGACCAAATCCACAGTCACATGACCCATTCTAGTGGAAAACCTGCACAGCAGTCTGGAGGTGATTATAGGGGGTAAAATGGGACTAACATCTGGAATACGTATACACAGTTATATTATTATACGATACACACAGGATATTTTTATTCTATTTTATTCTTTAATATTTTTAATTTATTCCCTTTTAAATTCAGAGAGCCGTAATTTATTAATTTTTTTTTTTACAATTTACTGCATGTTGTCCTGTGCATAATTATGGATGCGACAAATAAAGTTCGAATTAGAAAATAATTACCCTAAGTCTAACCCGGAAAAGATCATGGGTTCAATTTCCTGCACCACTAAATTGCTGCCAGGCCCCTAAGCAAAACCCTTAACTGCTCAAATGGATACAAATTGACCTACAGACAAACACTGGAGATTATTCCTCATGTTTGAGATCAACTCAAGGTTTTTTTCTGGCTGTAACAGCGCCCCCTTCTGACTCCTCACAGGAAGAACAAAAACACAGCACAAAGCAGCAGATAAGCCTTAGTGTTCTGTGGGTGTGTGTGTTTGTATGTGTGTATGTGTGTGTGTGTGCGCTGTACCCGAGCGATGCAATACTCTCTGGGGTTCTCCTTCTCCAGCCCGTACTTCTCCAGAGCTTCGGCCACGGCGAAGTCAGCCGTGTCGGTGGTGGACAGCAGGATGGTCTTATAGGGGATGTTGGGCTTTAGGCTGTCTGCGTAAATCCTCAGCGTCCCACCTGGAACACACAGAGACACGGAAATTAGTCATTGGCTGCATGGGAAACAATTACCCACAATTCAAAGCGTTTGTAAGGTTACGTAGCCATTAAAATTCCCTAGCTGAATATGTACTGATGGCATTTTTGCAGAATTCAGTACCACAGAAAAGCGGTCACGTTGAAGTAAACTAGAATACGGGTCATGTGACTTTCAACGCTCTTTCCGTATAGGTCAATTCAGGATTCTACGCCACCGACAAATCGATGTAAAGCTTCGCCCCAAAAACATACAGATTACATCACCAAACCCACTTCCTGTCTTATTTTAAAGATGTCCTAATACGCTAATGTCTCATTTGCCAATAAAAAAAGGACAGCGAAAGAGAGAGCAGGTAAAGCGTTTCCCCAAAGCGAGAGTTAAACTGTTTTCCATAGCCTGTACTGTGCTGCTGCAATTTACACTTAAATCCCACTTTTTTATTGCAAAAAGAAAAAAAAAAGAAATTTTTACCCGCAATAATCATAAAACGAGCTGCAAATCCTGCAGAGAGCGAAATAGTGATTTTATCCTTCAGGCTCTGATTTTTAATACTTTTTCAGGAACATTAGTGCAGTTATATGAGCATGAGCATGAGCACGCACACACACACACACACACACACACACACACACACACACACACTAATAGCTGTATTTTTATTGAATGTTAAAATGGCCGACATTTTTGTGTTTAGACGGAACCTGAGTAAGTATCGAATATCTCACACATTTGCACCTTTAGACGGCAAACAAAAGTAATCAAGACTCTTTTGAAGCGAAAAGGTGCCGGTTTATGTTCCAGTATCTGAACCAATAAGGTTGCACATCCAGTCAATAGAGAGGAGGTAAAAAAATTCTGGAACATTCCTAGGAGCTTTAGAGAACGTTTTTCTGGACTAAATAATAACGCTTTGCGTCAGAGTCGTTCCTGGAAGCTCGTTTGCGGTGCTGTATCCCAACCACACAGAACAAAATGGCTGCCAAGATGATGCCAGGGTCTGGCTATAACCTGAGGGCATTGACCACAACCCCTCATTATGACATCACCAGCTGTGGCATCAGGAGAACAACTTCATTTCCATGGTCCTAGCTTTAGAGCTTATGTTCCCTTATATTTCCCAGTATAAGCGACAGCATGTAGCTCTGACTGTGTGTGTGTGTGTGTGTGTGTGTGTGTGTGTGTGTTAACCTGAGTCGGGGCGTCCGTCTCCGCTGCGGAACTCCTGCATCCTCTTCTCTAGTTTCTGCTGTCTCCTCCTCTTCATCACCACCTCGGGGTTGGAGATGGTGCGGGTGAAGCTGGTCTCCGGCATGTCCTTGTACACCTCCGCCGCCAGTCTCGAGTTCTCGCTGGTTAGCAAACGAAAGGACACAAACGGAGACACGTCTTCAAATGTAAAAAGAGAAAATTCTCTGGGAAGACTAAACAATCTGACATGTAAGTTTTTTCCTCCTCCTTACCCGTCTTCTCTGTTGAGACCGTGCTCGTCCCCATCCGGAATCCGAGCGGACGCCTCTTTGTCTCTCTTTTTTTCTTTCTTTTTCTCTTTTTTGGACAGCGTCCGTTTAAAGTTCTGGATCACACCTTCTTTTTCTTTTTCAGGCCCGTTGCTTTGGATTTTCTGTGCAAAAGAGAGACACAGAAAAACAGAGGTGTGAAGATCTGATGTCTGGAAAGCGATCAGAAATAAACAACTTGTGAAATAGACAACTTGTGTTATTATATCTGATGTCTGTCAAAAGTCTAATTTCAGACCGCAGGTTCGAGATGTCAAGGTGTTTATGTTCCTGATGAGGAACCTGTGTGAGGAGATAGCGTGTGTTCTTCATGTCAGATTACATGATAAAGATCTTCCAGACCTGCGATTAAAATAAAATGATTCTCTACTCAGGTGATAAGAAAATGTTGGACTGCTGGTCATGATCCTGTTTTTCCTTTTTTTTTTTTTTTTTTTTTTTTTTTTTTTTTTTTTTGTCTTATAATATACGATACTGTGACGCGTATCGACGCTTCCTGACTCACTCACCTTGGGGATGATGTCGTTCTCGTTCTTGAGGACGAAGCGTCCCTCTCTGTCGTCTTTGTTCCAGTTCAGCTGCACCACCAGCGGCTTCTCGTCCAGGTCCAGCTTCCGTTCTTCTGCCAGAGAGGATGAGTTCACGGGTCAAATCTTGTTTCTTTTTTTTGTTTTTTATTTATAAATCTAGCATTTATGATCAGTTAGCAAAATGAGGAAAAAGCTAAAATGGCTTCATACTGAAGTTATAACAAAAAGACAAATACGCACGAACAAGCTATCTACACTGTATATGTCTAAACGTATTGAAACACCTGACTATGACATCCATGTGTGTATTATAAACATCCTATTCCAGATGTTAGTCTCACTCTTCCTCCTATAATCACCTCCAAACTTTTGTCCAGGTTTTCCACTAGAATGGGTCATGTGACTGTGTGGATTTGATCATTCCGTTCCAATAGTATTAATGAGATCAGACACTAATGTTGAGGTTTGGAGGTCTGGGGTTCAGTCGGGGTTCCAGTTCATTCCAAAGGTGTTCAGTGTTAAGGGTTGAGTCAGAATCAGGACTCTGTACAGGACACGAGAGTTCTTTCACACCAATACATCCAGAACACAGCATGTCTTCATGGAGATCAGGAGTTTTGTGCACAGGGACATTGTCCTGCTGGGACAGTTTTTGAGTCTCAAAATTCCAGTGAAGGAATAATGGACTGTGTGACTGAGTGGAATGTGAGGATGCTGGTAATGTGTCGGTAACTGATTGCTCAGGTGTTCATGATGTATATAATTTAAAACCAGAGAATTAAAAATGGCGTCCCCCGTTAGTTAAATTTGGTCTCTGATAATGAAAACAAATAACTAATTTCAGATTTCAGGAAAGTTACTCACCCCCGCTGACGTGAACCTCGTACAGCGAGTATTTGGGCGAGGACAACATCCTCATGTCAGGCCGGAATTTCTCGGCCAGCGTCTCGATTACGTCCTGCGTTGTGGCTGTGCTGGACACACGGATGCACTTGGTGGCAAAGTTCCCAGCCACTCTGTCCTGAAAGTAGAACCGCATCACACCGTGGAACTCCAACTCCTGCGGAATAGGAAGATCATCAGCGATCAGTCACGTTAGAACGTTTACATTTTATCCAGAAGGACTCACATTTATCTGATTTTTTGTTTGTTCAGGGACCCAGCAGTGGCAACCTGGTGGTGCTGGGAACTTAAACATCACTCTGGATCTGCCCTTAGAGCTAGTATGAACTTGCACCTTAATAGTAGAACCTGACCGATATGGATTTTTGGATATTTTTTTGTGTATATTATAATACAGTGGCAGTCAAAAGTTTGGACACACTACCCATCCATGTGTCCACAGTTTTAACTGGGACTGTATATTGAATACAGTATATACATGTATAGATTATATATAATATTCATTCATTCATTCATCTTCTATAACCGCTTATTCCCTTATTCAGGGTCACAGGTTCTGCTGGAGTCAATCGCAGCCGTCTCTGAAAGGACAGGAGGGGGACACCCTGGACAGGTCACCAGTCCATCACAGGGCCACACACACACACTCACTTCTATCAATTTAGAATCACCAATCAACCTAACATACCCATGTTTTTGGACTGTGGAAGGAAACCGGAAAACCCGGAGTAAAACCCACGCAAACACAAAGAGAACATGGAAACTCCACACAGAAACACCCCTGCAGAGGTTACGAACCCAGGACCTTCTTACTGTGAGGCAACCGTGCTGCCCTATCTATATCCATAGAAATCTATCTATCTATATAAATCTGTATTCATCTATCTATCTATATCCATATAAATCTATCTATCTATATAAATCTGTATTCATCTATCTATCTATATCCTAGATAAATCTATCTCTCTGTCTATCTATATCCATATAAATCTATCTATCTCTCTGTCTATCTATATCCATATAAATCTATCTATCTCTCTGTCTATCTATATCCATATAAATCTATCTATCTATCTCTCTGTCTATCTATATCCATAGAAATCTATCTATCTCTGTCTATCTATATCCATATAAATCTATCTATCTATATCCATATAATCTATCTATCTCTCTGTCTATCTATATCCATAGAAATCTATCTATCTATCTCCATATAAATCTACCTATCTATATAAATCTGTATTCATCTATCTATCTATATCCATATAAATCTATCTATCTCTCTGTCTATCGATATCCATATAAATCTATCTATCTCTCTGTCTATCTATATCCATATAAATCTATCTATCTATCTCTCCATCTTATCCTGTCTGTCTATCTATATCCATAGAAATCTATCTATCTAAATCCATAGAAATCTATCTATCTCTGTCTATCTATATCCATATAAATCTATCTATCTATATCCATATATCCATAAATCTATCTCTCTGTCTATCTATATCCATAGAAATCTATCTATCTCTCTGGCTATCTATATCCATATAAATATCTATCTATCTATCTATCTATCTATCTATCTATCTATCTATCTATCTATCTATATCCATATAAATCTACCTATCTATATAAATCTGTATTCATCTATCTATCTATATCCATATAAATCTATCTATCTCTCTGTCTATATATATCCATCTATAAATCTATCTATCTATCTATCTATCTATCTATCTCTTTATCTATCTATATCCATATAAATCTATCTCTCTGTCTATCTATCTATCTATATAAATCTATATTCATCTATCTATCTACATACATATAAATCTATCTATCTATCTATCTATATAAATCTATCTATTCATCTATCTATCTACATCCATATAAATCTATCTATCTATCTATCTATCTATATAAATCTGTATTCATCTATCTATCTACATCCATATAAATCTATCTATCTACCTATCTATCTATCTATCTATATAATCTGTATTCATCTATCTATCTATATCCATAGAAATCTATCTATCTCTCTGTCTATCTATATCCATATAGATCTATCTATCTATCTATCTATATCTATCTATATCTCTATCCATCTCTCTGTTATCTATCTATATCCATATAAATCTATCTATCTCTTTATCTATCCATCTCTTTATCTATCTATATCCATATAAATCTATCTATCTCTGTCTATCTATCTATATATAATCTATATCATCTCTATCTATCTATATCATATACATATAATCTATCTATCTATCTATCTATCTATATAAATCTATATTCATCTATCTATCTATACATCCATATAAATCTATCTATCTATCTATATAAATCTATATTCATCTATCTATCTACATCCATATAAATCTATCTATCTATCTATCTATATAAATCTGTATTCATCTATCTATCTATATCCATATAAATCCATCTAAATCCTATCTATCTCTCTGTCTATCTATAGATCCATATATCCAATATATCTCTCTGATCTATATCTATCTCTCTGTCTATCTATATCCATATAAATCTATATCCAATATCTATCTATCTCTTGTCTATCTATATCATATAATCTCTATCTCTCTGTCTAAATCCATATCTATATCTATCATCTAATCTATATCTATCATTGTAAAATCTCTCTCTTTATCTATCTATATCCATATAAATCATCTACCCATCCATCCGTCCATCAAAATCTATATCCATCTATCGATCCATCTATTTTTTTTTTTATAACAAATATGATTTACATTTACTGACCTGTTTTTTTTTAATATATGTATCAAAAATCTGAAAACTTTGGTGAAATTTCACGTTATACAGTAAATTCCGTGTTTACGACTGGATTCCGCTAAATTTTACTACACATTGTCTTATAAATAACATTAAAATACTGTGGATTATTGAGGCGAAAACGAATGAAATGAAATAGAGACCTACAAAAGGGATTAAAGCAAACCCCCATCTGAGGAGCTTGTGTTTCTGTATCTCTCTGTTCTCCATCCATCTATCAGGGAGTTAATGATGCAGTCCCACCTGATCATACTCAGGGTAAGAGGAGGAAGTGAGAGAGTTGCCTGAGGAAATGTTCTATTGTCCTCACACAGCAGACTGAGATCTCCCTTTTGTCTCAATACAATAGTCAATGAGGGATTTTTTGCTCTCTTAGAGCACTGGGATGTAATTTTAGATATCAACTGGCGGACGCCGTTACCACCACAATCGCAATCATGGCGTCTAATCAAAGCAGGCTTTCTAAAATCATCCCAACACACAGCTGCTCGGATCGCCGGAAGCGGTGGCCTTAAGCCTACAGACGGCCGCCTGGAACAAAGACCGACCGATAATCAGTTTCACAGATTATTTTCTACCGAATAATTTTGTAACTTTTAATTTTATAAACAATAATATGTTTTTGATGTTTTATAAAATCACTAAAGATATTTTATAATTTTTTTTATACAACTGTAGGGCTGGAAATGATCAGACGTCTGCTTTAGTGTCCCAAACATACGATGGGTAATAAAAGGGGCATTTGGCGTTCCTGCAGGCACAGAGGTGCTGATAGCGATCAAGGACAACACGTGTATACATTGGCGGTCTGCTAAAGGTCACTCGCTTTATACAGTGGGTATATTTGCTGATTGGCTGTTTGAATGTCTCACATTTGGTTCTTAGTCACAAGGTGAAGAAAGGGATAAAAGAGGAGTGTAACTAGTGCTGGAGCTCTTTTTTCCGGCTTGCTTTTCCTGTGCTCTCTCTCTCTCTCTCTCTCTTTCTACAATTAATTGTCTATGTTTTACTCTTCCTAATCTATTTTGTGACAGATTTAAGCGTAACCACAGTAACCCATCCTCATTAAACCATTTAAGTTATAAATTGTGTTAACGAGTCTTTACTCAACCTTAACATTGATGTTTTAACTAAAGCAATACAATATAATCACTCAATAGCGACGCTCTCCCACATATTCAGCTATTCTAACTGCGCCGTCATTGGTATAAGTGGCGGTGGGTGGGGGGGGCGGTGTAATAGACAAGAAACGTACAGTTTTATACCATCGTGTTGCTACTGTTGCTTTAGACCTTCGGCAATCCAACAGCTTGAACCCCCGTAGGCGATCCACCCTTACAGAACTTTCTACGTGATCAAAAATGATTTTTACGCATGACTTGTGTAACGTGTCCTGAGTGATGACTGACAGGACGATGGAAGAGGAATTGGTGTGCAACAAATCAGTCACTGAAAAATTACTGTAAAATCGGTACGTCAGCTTGCAGGTATAAACAGTTCTGCACGATGTTGAGCGCTCATTTAAGCGCGATTTCAATCCCTCGCATATGAACAGCGGCTCCGTGATGCCCTGAAAGTAGGATTATTATTATATATGTTATAATAATTACCCGACTATATTTGTAAGAGAATGTAAAATCATTGAAATATATTTTCTCCTCTCTATGAGAGAACCTGATGAGAAAACTTCTTGCCAGCCTGACTGGAAGACACGATAACCCCGGGACGTCAGGACGTCTGGTGATTTTGCGAGCTCTGCTCCCGAGTGTGGATGTGAGTATTATTTAATCTGGAATTCCCCATTTTCAGCTTCATCTGCGCCGAAACAATGAGGGTCAGGAGTGCGAGTGTGTGTTTCCCGTCTCAACATTAAACCGCTTCATCTCCACTGCGCAGAATCCAGCAGAGTGACGAGGACACCGAATCACAGGGGTATAAACTTTGGAGCAAAGTTATTTAACCACACACACACACACACACACACACAGGAATGCGTTTGAAGCGAAACTCTTAACGTTAAACAAAACCTTTACCTTTGACAATGACTCCGCCCCAAGAGATTTTCTCTTTCTCTTAGATTAGTCATCTTTTACATGCGCGCACACACACACACACACACACACACACACAGCTCCTGTCTTATTTGAATAAAGTCCCACAAGTCCAAACCTCAGGATCGCAAACACTCACCCACACACACACACACACACACACACACACACACACAGTATTACACATGTACTCATGTTTCTATTTTAGATTCACCACGTGAACATTTTACCGTCAGTGGCACCTTAGTGTCTATTTTTCCCTCCAAAAACATGCATTTATTGCCTTTAATTTTCCTTTTTTTTATACTTCATAATAACAATTGTACAATGCACAAATTAATGACATAATACAAAACAGAAGACGTGCTAAATTAGGAAATGCAAAGAAAAAAAACTTACTAAAACATCATCTGCGTTCTTTTTAATGCATTTAATTATTTCTATTTTTTCAATTAAAATATTTACATTATATTATAATTGTTTAGTATTTAGTTTTTGTTCTGAATATGGCAGGAACTAAAGCTGAACAAATGTACAATAAAAAAAAAAAAAAGTACTTATGTTAGAAACTTATTTAAACATAAAAACTTTCTGAAAAACAAAGAACGAAACGAAATGAAAAATCTAATAAAATAAAACTAAAAATGCACCATTTAACAATGAATTTACTTTAAAACATCAACTACTTTTTTTCTATAATTATATTTTTATTGCTAATGATTTTTAGCAGCAGAGCGTGTAATCTAACCCCTACCAGCAGGGGGCCACGTCATGTAAGCTTTAACTGTTCTGTGTTATTAAATCCACTGTGCTACAGTTTGTACAGAAAACCTGACCAACGCTGGCTTATCTTATCTCCACACACACGGCCTGTAATAATCAGCGCTGCGCCGCCTCTGAGACACACTGATAAAATCACTATAAAAATCACTGCGCTGCCGGTGGGGTGGGGTGGGGGGGGTGCAGGGGTAAAAGAGGAGAACAGCATGTGGTTTAGAGGGACAGCACACAGGGTCAGCGTTTTTCTGACCCCTAACGTGATTAGCATGCTAACGAAGGTTGGGGTCCATCGGGGAACTCATAGAAGTGAAGTCTGTAATTCCAGGGAAAAAAAAAAAAAAAAAAAAAAGAGACAGAGAGAGACAGAGAGAGAATTGTGAGAGAAGGGTACCAAGAGAAGAGAAGACAATCCAAGAGAAGAAAAGAAAAGAACAAAAAAGGAAAGAGAGAGAGAGAGAGAGAGAGAAGAGAGAGAGAGGGAGAGATGAGAGAGAGAGAGAGAGAGAGAGAGAGAAAAAGTGAGAGTGCGAGAGAGAGACGTGGAAGAAGGGTGCCCAAAAAAGAGAGGGGAATTGAAGAGAAGACAAGAAAATAAAACAGAGCAAGGAGGGGAAGAAAGAAGAAAAAAAAGAAAGAGAGAAATAAAAGGGAACTCAGAAAGAAAGACACAGACAGACACACACACACACACACAGATATACATATGCACACAGACACATACAGACACACACTGATAGGCAGACAGAAACACAGGCGGATATACACACAAACATACACACAGAAATGGACAGATATACACACACACTAACACACACACTAACACACACACTAACACACACACTAACACACAGCATTAACTCATCACTTAAAAAAATATTAAAGCTCACAGATACAGAACGTGTGAGACACAAACTGATCAGATTATATCAGTCGAGCTCTCAGCAGGTGGGTGTGTCACACTGACAAGGATAAAGCACAGCCCGGGAAGTCATCTCACACACACACACACACAGTGACAATAACAGTTCCCGGCCTGCAGGAGCGGGTGCTTTTCCACAACAGGAAGTGAGAGGACGAGCGGTGATTTCCTGTCGTGGCTACAGGAACACACCACTGCTCTAAATCTCACCTCATTAAACATCTCTGTACGCGACTACAGACGATTCAGCATGAACAATTAATAACGTACAAAAATAAACAAACAATCCACTCGATCAGACCTTAAGTAATGGCGCCCTACAAACACACTGCGCCTAACGGGGACTCATCACAGGTTTTGTCGCCGTTTTGTTTTCGTCTCTCTTTTTACTTTTATGGAAGGTTTGTGGGTGTTTGTTTGTGTGTATCTATCCAGAACTTTTTCTTTCTAACATTCACACACATGCTTAGTAAAACACACTCTGTCTATCTTATTATGTACGAAAAAAGTATGTTGTAAATACTATGAATGAAATTGGAACATAGTCCATTCGCCGCATTATCACGTGACCTACGAGGTCAAAACAGCGTGAAAAAAATGGAAAGATTCCAAAAGGAATCACTTTTCTTTTCCAAAGTAGGTGCTTAAAAACACTACATGTACTATAGAATCAGGGTAAAAGTAAAAAATCTTCCAGGAATTCTTGCATACTGTTTTCCGTGTACTACATGGTAGGAAAAAAAAAAAAAGAAATTCCTCTGCAGGTCAATCTTTAGTCTCTGGTCAGAATAAACACACTTTTGTTTCCGTCAATCTAAAATACGTTAAAACTCTGATCACCAGGGTGGTTAAGGGGTTAAAAAAAAGGTGTTGTGGACCCACTGAACAACCCTTTTCATTGTAACTACACAGAAAAAAAAGACCCACCCGACCCCCGTTCTATACGTACTATCTTGCATTCTCAAGGTCAACGAAAACAAATTGGAGGTAGTCTGAAACTCTCCTTCTCTCTTTCTCTTTCTTCCTTTCGTTCTCTCTCTCCTTCTCTCTCTATCTCTCTCCCACACACGTGCACCCACACACACACGAATAAGTATCCCAAGAGCTGCCAGCCACAGGACAGGCCCCTTTCAGAGATCAGCAGCTGCTTTCAGCCCTGAAACGTATTGGTGTGTGATACAGGAGCAGGACGGCTGCTGACCTGCAGACCGATTCATGACACACACACACACACACACACACACACACACACACACACACACACACACACACACAATGAAGCCTTTCATACAACACTTGTCCCCACCCCCCTCGCTGTGAATAGATACACCATCGTGCACTTTGCTCACTCTGCCTTCGAGTTCTTTGGATTTGACTACAAAAAAAAAAGACAGAAAAGAAAGGAAAAATACAAAAAGAAAAACAGACAAAATAAAAACAGTGAGAGAAAACAGAAAACAAGTTAGACAAGAAGGGAAAAGCAGGAGGAAGCAGGAGAAGAGCGTTTAAAGAGAAAATATAGAGCGATAAAAGGGCTGAAGAGAGAGAGAGAGAGAGAGAGAGAGAGAGAGACTTTGAAAGCAGCCAAAAAGATGTTAAGATTTCACTGCACCAGAGAATGTAAAGAAACGGTTGAGGGGGGCAAAAAACAGGCAGGGCGGTGGGGTTGGGGGGTTGGCATGCAGGAATGTGGGTCGGTGAAAGGCGTCTCCGACATGCCCCCACACCAGCTCTGTCTCCTAGGAGAGAAGAAAAGCTATGTGCAGTTTGGCATAGTCATGTAAAGAGAGAGAGGTGGGGTAAGAGACCGGTAGCTCAGACCCTTGTGTGCATGTTTTGGTCAGTCAGAATGGTCCCTATAAGTACAGGAAACCGGCAGGATAGGTTGAGTGGCCACATCCTGAGCAACCCACTTCCTCATCGTCAGTCGTGCACCTGATGAGTGAGCAGCACCGAAGACACCGTGTCTCTCCCACACAATCATTTACACTCATTTCCCCTTTTCAGTTTCCTCCCTTTATCCTCCCCCACTATTGAAGAAAAGCACTTTATTCGGCCCAAAACACTAAACAATGCTTTTGCTGCCTCGTGTGTACTGCAGATCCTACACACTTCAAAAGACCAGAACTGGACAACATTCTGAGGACAGAACAATATTCTGACTGTGACTGGTTAACCATGGTTAGAAAATTGGCACAAGCATGGTATTTAGATGAACAATTTAAACCTTAAAAATTCCCCATTATGTCACCGGAGCAAAGGCAATTACCCCGACTATGTCAAGACAGAAATATGACTAAAGGCTAAAAATGGACAGGTTAACACTACAGACAGAATATCTGGGACAGAAAAGGGGGAATCAACACGCCTCAAACTACATAACTCCGCTTATCACCTGTTGAGATTATATACAGAAATCACTTCTGAGCCGAAGCAGAGGCACAGAAATATGATTTTCAGTCCTCCTGACTCACAATCAATCTGAGGCAGAAAGAGGATGTGGCTAAATGCCGAACCTGTTGGTTTCCTTCTAACACAAACAACAACATAGTAGTATGTGGAAAGTTCACAAGTTCTGCCCGGTACACAATAAAAGATTTTTAAGATGTTATAAGATTTTTCAAATGTGTGAGAGCACAATCATGAGGACAAAAATCCTAGATTTTTTTTTTGTTTTGCTTTTATAAGGTGTAGTGTGTCACGTTGTGACAAAGTCAGCGAACCACAAATCAACAGATTTTTAACCAGAGTCCTGACTGTAAACACGGGAAATCTTGCAAAATCTCTTGAGACTTGAGAACAAACATAGCAGACGATGGGCAGGAAGAAATTGTGATTACAGTGTTTGAAGGATATAGACAGACAGTTTTATTTAACTTTGTGCTGTGCCATGATTGCGTTTGTTATGCTTCCATTTTTTGTATCATTATTTGATTGAATATTGTTTTGTTTTACATGCTAACCTCCAGATCATAAACACAATTGTCCTTGGGGTTTTTACCCCACGTCAGCATTTCTGACCGTAAATATTCAACATCTTTAATGGGAAAATATTCAACATGTTGAATATTTACAATTCACGATCGACATGACCCCACGTTCCTCCGAGCAAATTCAGTCAGTCCTAACACACCTCACACAACAGGAATACCTAATAAGTTAATCGCTAGAATCACCAAGATAATTGGAACATGACCTAGGACTATCAAAAGGGAAGACCTTGGCCCAAAATCAGCCCGAATATTGTGTGGTGTGTATCAAGCATTACAATACAAGTATGAATTTAAAGGCTCGGATGGTCAGAAGTTCAGGTATCAGATATGAAGTTTAAAGAAAGAACTTCTTTCAAAGGGAAGTGCAAGCATGAGCTATGCAGAAGCAGCAAAGCCGGGATCTTAGACTTGCCCAGGTTCAAGGCCTTTTGGTTTAATTAATTTCTTTTAATTAAACATCTTTCCAGAGTAAAGGGGGAATACGATTTGATTAGGCTTTCCAAATCCTTGGACAATCTGAACTTTTTTGGGTCTGAATACTCGATCCACGGTGGGACCTGTGACGGGAGCCAACATATTCCAGGTGGCTTTCATCAGTGATCTGGAAAGCAAAAAATTTAAAATGTGTGTCAAGAGGGCTATAGCAACACAAAGGAAATAGCTCCTAACCTTTTGACTATGTAAAGGAAACCTCAATTTCCTCTGTGCTTCAGTGAGGCCACTGGAGGGGCTTTCCTTGTTCATTCCCCAAGGCCTGCTCTACTCAGGTTAAGCAAATAAAGCTGCCACTTCTCAAAAGCCAGACATGTTGTTTGGGCCAAACAGACATAGTTGCGTCTCAGATGCCAAGAGTACATTCAATAAACTAGAGTGCAATATTGATGGAGCTTAGACAAGGCATTCTGGGAGGTACACCAAGAAAGACTTGAAAGTTCCAAGACAAATGTACATTTTGTGAATCTAAGTTCTACATCCTGATGCAGCAGACCATTGTATTTCCTGGAATAAGCCAGCAATAACACCGCGCACAGAAGGAACTGTTTCAGAGTGTTAGAGTGTGTTCTATCAGGTTGTCCATCATGCTGAAATGTGCACCAAGTAAACAGCCGTGTAACTGTACCTCGGGTAAAGTGTTTTTGGTCATCAGAGGAACTGGGGTGAGCTCTGCGTGTCAGGTCTCTGGTTTGTCTCGCTGCCAGCCGTGAGCTACAGTTATTCCTGCTGCCCAGCAAGATGTAAGGGCACACTGAGAGCCGTCATTCCACAAGAGGCTTGTATTATGTCAGCTTTCATCTGCATGCACAGGAATCTGACAGCTTAATCTAACTTCTCGATAAGTCTTGTTTACGAGTACGGTCAGAGTAGAGCAGGGCAATAATTATAAAGGACAGCAAATAAAGTCTGTCCTGTGAATCAAGAAATCTGGACAAATGGAACATAGCTCTGGCTGACCTATTTAAAATTGGATAGAAGGTCATTGAGGCTGTATGAGTTATGCCATCTCATTGAAAAAGGAGACAGTAAGAATGAAATTATTAAGATGAAACATGGAAACTGATTAGAAAGAAAGGCATATACACTGCTTTTACTCCAGCTTTGGTTGCATCACTATTATTACCAAAACCGGATAGATGCTTCTAGATGTTCTGATACTTGAAAATTTAAAAAAAACCTCATGGCCCTTTATAACTAGGGAATAGGACAAAGTAGCTGGAATTAGCACTGACAATCTACAGACTTTTTTGCAGTACATTAAATTTAAGAAATTAATTACAATTTCTCATAAGGCTAGACCAAGAAAAAGATGCTCTATTAATGCAGCTTCTATTCACCAAGCCACCACTGCTGGGTCCCTGAGCAAGGCCCTTAACCCCAAATTGCTCAGTTGTATAATGAGATAAATGTAAGTCGCTCTGGATAAGGGGGGCGTCCGCCAAATGCTGTAAATGTAAATGCATTCAAAAGACAAATATAATTCAGAATTACAACTCAATGACAAAAAGACCTTAATAATAAAAATAAGCAGTGTACTTAATAGAGCTTTTTTGCCCTCTGCTTTCTGCCTAAACCATTTAAAAAAAAAACAAAAGCGAGCAGCCAACAAACCCTACATGAACATGAAAATAATGTAATTGATACAGTTTGAATACAGTTTATAAAGTCATGCTTCAGACTTGGGAAACCTGTACAAATACAAAGGCGTGTAATGTTTGTTAAACATGATAGAGTTTTTTAAAAAATATTACCGAAGCTAAATGTTCTCTAGCACAACATTAACTATCAGCAGGCAATAAGCTTTGGTTCTGGATTGCATTAAGTTTGCATTCTTTGCAATAGTAACTAGCAGTAAACTTACACCCAATTTGTAACCAAAACACCAAGAAGCACCTGGATCTCTTTTCAAATGCAGCATCCTGTTTCCAGCATCTTCTAGCATGTGGGAAGACCTTCATCCTACCGCATCATTCTCTATTGCATTGGCGTCTCATTTTCTAACTGGCAGCGTCTTCTGTTTGTTGAAACTTTCTAAACCCATAGTGAGTTGAGACTTAAAATAGATAGCAGAGCAAATTAGGATTCCCATTCTGACAGCTGATCTGTTTATTTTCATTTCCCTGTTTGAAGGTTGAATTAAGTGGTTGGTGTGGTCAGACTGGTTTCCTGGTTCTCTAGCCAGGAGGATTTTCAAGAATCTCGTTGTGGTTAAAAGGCAAGAGAAAAACAACATCCTTACCATACCACCAGCCTGCACGAGTTTTTGTACAGTGGGTAGTAGTAGCTTGACAGTTTAGGTCTTGCTGATCGGAAGATTCTAGGTTCCATTCCTACCAACACCAAGCTGCCACTGCTGGACCTCTCTTAAACCCAAACTGCTCAGTTTAAAAAAGTCACTTTGAAAAAAGGCATCTACCAAATGCCAAAAATGTAAATATGTTTATTATTCTAAAGCATTCTGAACCACCACTAGACTAAAAAAAGCTACCCTGCCCTTCAGCAGGTGTAACAGAAACATTCATTCATTGTAGCCAGGACTGAGCGTCAGACAGCAGGCGAATAAACGACAACAGAAAATCAATATGCCTTCAAGGCAACAGCTGAGACAGAGAGAGAGAGAGAGAGAGAGAGAGAGAGCTTGGCTGTGAGCCCTGTCGACTACAAACCCACAAGCAACGCCGCAAACCAGCAACAACAAGCCCACTGCCCTTGATAGGATGTTTAGAATAGTAAGGTACAATTTCTTTTAACCTCAAATAATCTAAAGTCAAACAGTTTTAACTTATTTCCTGGTCCACGGTTTTCCCATACCCATGATATCCTTTTAATAACGCACTGGCCTGTTAGTCATGTGTGGGATACCTGATAAGCCAAACAGAGCCATGCCACTGAATAATTCAGGTACCCTCAGGGTTCTGGGCTTTGCTGACAAACTCTCACCGGTCAGTATTTTCACTGTTAAAAACAACTTTACCACAAGTATAAATTCCTTTTAATTTAGATCAATCAATAACACTCGATATATCACTCAGTTTTGTTAAGGCTGCCTGTCAGATGGTGTTAACCCAGCAATGCTGATACTCATGCAAGTCAGCAAAACACCAGTGCCTTTCAATCATTAAAGACCATTCATAATGGCATGAGGCTCAGGAGGCCTACATGTTTCAGCACAAAGCACATCTGGGAAAAATGTTGCAATGATCCAAGTCCTTTTGTTTAAAAATTAGCATCCAGCAAAACGGAGTCTGTTCATGCAGAAAGTAGAGGCTTAGGGTAGTGTCAGACTGATAATCAGTGATTTTACATTTACGTCTTGTAGCTTAAATGTAATGCTAATCGCTGTCAGGTCGGCAGAAAAATCGCTTTGTTATCCTCAATCAAAATAATCAGGAAATGAAATCAGCCTGATCTTATTACAGCTGGGTTTTCATATTACAGAAACAAATGTGGAAAACAAAGAAGGCCAGGTAATCAAATATGGCAGTTGCTTCTTAAGCTGAGGACACAACACACAGTTCTCGTATTGCTGAATCATTTTGGACTCGAGGGAAATCTAGGAAATTTGTGAAAATTATCAAAACTAATTTTATTTTTCTACACCTCTATACCTTTTTTTGTAGAATTGATAAAGCATGCTGCCAATGTCCTCTAAATCAATTATTTCCTAACAAATGTTTAATTAGGGATCTTACCAGGTGTAAGACTTGGCGTAGTGTGTGAGCCTCATCTGAGATGATTCAAGTATTCTACACACTGTCTATTAAATAACCTCTCAAGTTTGAAAAGACAACAGTTTCGTGGTTCGAGATTAAGACTGTTTTGTAGTGTGCGCTTGGCTTTACCATCAACAAATTTGTGTACAAGTATACAATAATCAAGCTTTGACTTGTGTGTACAAACATGGTTTTCCTTAAAGTATGAGCTCTGAAACGATCTATGTTGCTCAACGCAAGACAGATAAAGAGACAGACAGAGCATGAGTAAGAATAAGCCCAGCTGCAACATTAATCAATAGCTCCTGCGCTGAGCCTGCAGCGATGCTAATCCAAGCAGAGTTGTAGAGCGGAAACACGCGACTGGGCTCAGCTGTGCTGCCGCCCAGCCTCCCGTAGGCAAGCTGTAATAGCAGCATGACGAGAAGCGACTGCTACCAGCTGTGCACAGACATTTATTACTACAAACCAAAACCGAACTGAGCCATCGTTCCTTCTTTGCGAGTGCAGGAAATTAAGGATAAAGGGTAACCTGATGGACTGCTGATAACCTGATGCAGCTCTTTTACTGTTTACTAGCCATCTCCATTATTGTCAATAAATATTGCAAGGATTTTCTGTAAGGTTTTGGAATATAAAGAAGAGTTTAATATTCATTTTAAAAACAGCAGGTTTCTTTAAACGCATTCAACGTTGACTCAAACGACAAGTACAAGTTGAAGGCCTTACATAACAAAAAGAACTCATTAAATAAAAACATTCTTCAGATCACTTCAGGCCCTTCCATCTCCCTAAATTCTTCAGAGAAATGATCTGGAGGGTGGAGGTCTAATCCTCTCCGCGTACCAGGCGGTAAACGGAGCAGTGAAGGAATGCAGTAAGCAGGGCCTGACGAAATCCAAATGGGTAATTGCTTTGCCAGAAATGACCACATGCTGAGGTAGGAGGACTATGCAGAAAACAAAGTGGGAGGACAGCCGGTGGAGACTGATGTCTTCATATGGCTGGGCAAGACCTTAGAGCATAAGGAATGGTCTAGAGGATCTGCCAAAAACAGTCTCCTGTGGAATTTTTGCAAGGGCGTAGGGTTGAACAATGGCTGAAGTTTCAATAATGTGGAAATAATTTCCACACATGACCTCGCCTTGTCTGTCTCTCTCACTCACTCACTCTCTCGCTTAAGCCTTTTTGCTGAGGACATAGGGTGGGACTGTGTCCTCGTGGGTGGCAACTCCAGTTTCGCTGTATTGTGACTATGCACCAGAAGATCAAATACTACTTGAAGGGGAATAAACAAAACAAACCGATCATAACTTTCTTATTCCCCTGATATAACAAGAACAAAGCATGGCAATATAACTTCTTCTAATCTGGCAGTCCATGGAAGAAAGATCAAAAGGTTCCTACATGCCGAGGGTCAGAAAGGGCCAAATCCTTTAAATCTGGGCAGAAGACTCATAACTCAATACTCTATTCCCAAATTGAATTCCAAATTGAAATAACACCCATAGCTTTGAGCATAAAATAATGACTGTGTGTGAAGTGATGATTCAGATCAGACATGAACAAGTAGGCTTTGAAAGAATCTGAAAGAAGCATCATGATCCCCATGACTAAAGCCAGACTTGCACTATTTATGACGCCGGGACAACCCTCTCCAATCTACATTCCTTGTAAAATGCAGGGATGTTCTACACTTCTTGAAAGTTGTTTGATAGTTTAATAAGTGGCTTTTAGGAGAGGATACCAAATCCAATTTTACTGAAGGAAACTGGGAACATTGGGATCGCTTCCACCAAAGGAAATGGGGCTGATGTTATTTTCTGGGCTGTAGTTCCAGGAAATGTTTTACTTCCTGCTTCAAAAGTGCTCCTTTCTGTACCATTTGGTTGTAGCAGGTCATGCATACCATTGCTGAGTGACAAAGGTTTTTTGGCACGCAGTTAACATTTTAAAGCAATAAAATAAAAGAGAGAGCAGCGGCACTAAGGTAGATCTTAGATCTTATAACCTGACATACCAAATTTCTGTTTCCTTTAATGCAGAGAAAACACAGCGAAAATTTTGCACAAAAACTATATATATATATATATATATATATATATATATATATATATATATATATATATATATATATATATATATATATATATTATATATTGGTTAAGGTGCTAATCTGGAGACCAGGGAAATCAGGAAGACCAAGCCCCACCATCATCATGCATTTGATCTGAAGACCAAAAACACATGGCACCACCGGCAAACGCAAGCCAACCACTGGGTCCTTGAGCAAAACCCTTAACCCTTCCTGCTCCAGGGGCGCGCTATCATAACTGACCCTGCACTCTGACCCCCAACGTAAAAAAAAAAAGAAAAGAATTTCACTGTGCTGTAGATAATATATGTGAGAAAATAAAGACATTTACATATTTGATGGGCTACATGGGTTAAAAGTTGCTTTTTATATATGAAAGAACACAGATCATGTTCCCGCCTTTTTTTGCGCTATGTTTGCCAAAATTATCTTTTGGATTTTTGGAACAAATGATCTGGCTAAAGTAAGTGCACTTCCTGCTCTTAAACAAAAGCCCCAGTCTGTAATCTTCTGAATTACAGTCCTGAGATAAATAAACCTGATCTGTAATCATCACCTTCACTTGTCTGTGCTCACAGGCTGACATTAACACCTTTTTTTTGCCAGTGGGCAGTCAGACGTTTGCAGTGATGGTAATTTTGCTTGTCAGTGTAAACTTTCTCGGAGCGCTTATGGCTTTAATTAGACTGGCAGAAGAGTCAGATGCTGCCTTTGGAGATCAGATCATGCATGCGACATTCAGATGCATGTGCTGGATGTACACAAGATCCTAATATGTTTTGTCTTCACGTTTCACCTACAGCAAAACTGTTTTTTGATTGTGAAAAAAATTAAGAGTAAAGCAATCATACTCCAACTAATGTACTTCAGATTGCAAAACCTTGCTTTCTTTATGTAATAAATAAAATCTTATGTAATCGATTACTACTGGAAGTATTTTTTAGTGCTATGTGGAGAACAACCAGGATCAGTAACATCTGCAAAATCTGCAAACAGAAGACCCTTTTTAAGTATTCACAAAGGACACGATACTCAATGCAACAAAGTGTCTTGGTGAAAAGGACGGAAACCAGAGGACAAGCCAAATATAATGGTTAGGTTCATTACAATTCCATGTTGCCTCCTGCACCCCCCATATCATTACTAAAATCCAACATTTAATCGCCCTTTAAAAGTGTGGGGCAGGCCCCACTGTCGGGGAACAGAAACATGAGGAAGTGGGGTGCAACAAACAAAAGGACATTTGGTAATTAGTTTCCATGCACTTAAAACAAAGCAATGATAAATTTTAACTTAAGCCTTACTTAAAACAACACCAGATGCCACACGGAACCATAGTAAACTATGAGAATGATTTAGCGTCGGAATGTTAATTGAAGCGGAACAAAAACCTTACTGTGGATTGTGGAAGAAGGTCTAAAATTTAACCTGCAGATTCTGCCCCAGCCGAGAAAACCAAGTGGACCTAATCCGCTGAAGAACCAGCTATCACAATATTATATTGAGGCGTATCTTGGTCTTGGATTCACGGTGGATGTGTTAAAGTCAGAAGAGAAAGTTTTTAATACTGTTATTTTATGTTATCTCTGTATAATTAGATGTTAATATATCTTGAAGCATTTTACAGTGTAATTTATTACCATTTTATTGGAGGGACAGGTGGGGCTTGGAACATTTCCTATCGCCAAAGTGGGAAATGAAAGAAAAAAATTCGAGAAACACTGCCCTACATAGTGTTCGATAATTTGTTTATGATTCAATGACTTTATTTAATGTCATGTTGCTTAGCATATCTTTGAAACCATCTTCGTTATTTGAATGCCTGGAACAGAAGTCGCATGGTGGCACCCTTTGCAGCTGTAGCTCTCAGAAAGGCAATTCTTTTTATTTGTTCAGTTGAGAAATCCACTTGACTCTGCCAAACCTATTAGCTAAGCTGTGGATGAAATCACCTCACGCCTCGAGGAGCCCCAAATCAAAATCACACACCAGCAAGACATGCCTCGACACCATTCCAAACAAACACCCGTTAACTCCTGTGTGCATAACTCCAACCTGGGTGGAATAACACTACTGCGCTACTTATAGCAGCAGGCTCTGTATCGCTTCATTTACAGATACTGCAGTACAGGTTGGGTGGAGTCAATATTTACTCGACTGTATCAACAGAATGTGACCAGCATGAGAGACCAGCTTCCATTGACTGTATTCCTGTTTAACACAAATACTGTCCGACAACCACCGAAAGCGCCACGTCTACAGGACCTTCAAACGTCCATGCTAGTCCCACAACATCGCTGGGAATGTGAGCTGCTGATTGAAAATTAACTTATCCATGGGAGAAACATGTTTACTCCAAAGCCTGGGAGAGCCAGCTGGAGTTGAAGTTTAACCTCCAGCAAGTGAGAACCTGTAACTCTACTACAGTAAAACAAACACCTGGGTGCCAAGAAATTAAGGCTGCTTTTTACCAGCACACGGTTTACATTTAACCCAGTGGGGTGGAATAAAGCCCCGCTGACAGGACTTTTCCTTAATGAAAAGTTCAAAGTCACATTAAGCATTTGTTGGTTTATTTTCTTTACCCCGTGACTGGTCGAGAGACACGTTTGGGACAAGCAGAGTACAAAATATATTTGAAATATAAATTAATGCAAGTAAAATTCCAACTTGTCCACATTTTGGAATGAATGCAATGTGCACAATTGAGCAAATAAGCAGCTCTCTCAATTTTCTGACTCTGAAGCTATAAAGAAGGCAGATACGATCTTAATCTGCATTAATGATAAATCAAGCTAGACCAGTTTAGTCAGTCAATACTAGTATGGACTAATAAGAGCATTGTTATGGTTAAAGTGTCTATCCTGCATTCTGGTTTTAAAGAGATTTATTTAGTTCTTTTTTAGCCATTTGGGTTCATTAAAAACACCAAAACATGCTGTAAAGTTTGTCTTAAAGTAAATCAGTAGCCTGGAGATCTGTGGTTCCCTGACGCAATTTGTAATTCCCTAGACAACAATCTTAAAAAAAACGTATTTTAATGCTTTAATGCAAACAACACGCAACGCACGTAACAACCCATGTATTTTTTGCAGAAACAACCATTCAGAGAACACTTGGACTGCAACTTGGACAACTGTGTTGATTCTTCTGCTAGCAAAACACAGTTGCAGTGTGTGTGAACATTCAGAGAGAAAATGTGTCGAACATTCAGAGAGAAACATTAAAGACACTGAGAGACAGACACTGAAAAGCTATAGAATAGAATGAAAATTGAAAGAGTCAGACAATTTAGTCCAGAAAATTCTGAAGATTTGAGAAGAGACAACTTCTTCTATATCTAATTCTGGTTTTGGACTTTATATGCTTAATAAGTCTTAGTTTGTACTGCATTATTATAGTATGTTTGCACACTAACACACGTAACGTTTCTGCTCGCCTAGTGCTTAAGCTACTCTCCCACCCCTAAATAGTCACCCTAAAGGGGAAAAAGCATCTTAGGCTCTTGCCATAAATTTACTTTGCCATAAATTTACATTTCTGGCACTCACACAATTTACATTTTTTTAAACTAAGCAGTTAAATATTTAGGGCCTTGCTCAGGGGCCAGGGGCCCAGCAGTGGCAGTTTGGCAGTGCCAGAAATGAAACTTAAACTCACAATCTTCCAACCAGCACCTTAACCACTGATCTGCTACTACTATAATTGTAGACTAGAGGAGGATGAATCACTCCTGCATTTAGTTACAGATTAATAAAAACAGGATCAGCCAAAGTTCACCAGTAGATAATCATAAGGTAGGTTATAGACATCTCCGCTGCACTGCACAGACAGACAGACAGATAGTCAGCCAGCATCCTCAGCATTCCTCTATTACCTTATACTTCATACATGTAGTATTAAGTATTTAGCATTGCTGATCCCAACTGAAAAATGCAGTAGTTCAGTTAAGTCACCTTTATTTCTATAGCACTTTTAACAATCGGGATTGTTTTAAAGCAGCTTTACAGAATGACAGAATGGAAAAAACCCTTGGGAGAAACCAGGCTTAGACGGGGGGTCAGTTTTGGGAGAAACCAGGCTCTTAGACCAGATAAACCAGGGGGTTTCCCGGTTCGCCTAGTTCCCCATGCTTAACTGAAAACCAGTGGGTAAAACCCTGGTCTTGTCCGGGTTACCCCTGGCAGTTTTCCCTTGTCCCTGGTCCGGATGGCCGTCTAGAAGACAAGATATCACTGCATTATTGTCTCCAAACGTACAGTATGTTGCTCGCATGACATGATTGCGAATTAGGATGTGGACACACTGTGCAAAATTCCGAACAAATCCCACTGGATGTCGAGAGCTTTAATTAATGCTCCACAGTGCAATCATCAACCATTACGGGTAGACAGGCATCAGTTCACAGCTATGATATTATCTGAGCGCCCGTCTTTGTTTCATTAGATGACCAGGTTCGAGGAAGATGCAACGCAAAATAAGTCTTATTAACTCAGCAGTAGTACTCGTTACTTAATAATGAATACATTCGCGTCAGATAACAAAAATTCTTGTTTCTTGGGTCACCCCGATGACCTCATCCCTGCCTTACAGATTTCCCTTCTATCAGAGAAACAGGAAGACACAGGAATGTAAGACCAAACTCAAAAACAAACACATCGTTCACCAGAGTCAACAAAAATGGCTCCTGGCTCAGCATTTCCTCTCAGGCCAGGGCTGGGCGAGGACTCTGAAGATAAGAAGTAAAACAGGGAGAAAGGTCGAGACTTCCTCTGTGTTCTTTTGCTGAGGTTTGATTCTCCCAAGCTGACATCACAACTGAAGAAGACGGTGACCAGTGGGACAGTTTCAGAATGACTCTGCAAAACGGTCCACGAGACGTCAACTCAGGACAGTCGACTATGGCAAATATAGCAAATCTTACATAATCCAGCATAAAAGCATCATGAGGTAATGTTGACATGACTCAGAAGTTGCTCTTACAAACCAGTAGCCTAGGAGCAGCTTTCATGTCTGGGGCAACAACCAGAGACATGAAATTCCTACACATAACATAATGTAACACCCTTGAGGATAAAACTATAACATGCCTACAAAACCCAAAATATGATCAGCCAAAACCCGATACTGAACAATTTTCAACAAAGTCGGATCAACCTTCTAGTTCTAGAAACCTGGTTGTAAAAGCCAAGGAAAACGAAGGGTCACAAATTGTCAAATCAAAAGGGGTCAAATTTAGTTGTCACGCAAATATAGCACAAAAAATTTAATAAGCTAGGTGGACTTTTAAAATAGTTTTGTTTTTACTTTAACACTAATAGACAAAATTTTAAAAAATATATATATTAATAGTATGCAACTAGTTCGGGTGTCTTGCGGCACTTGATTGTTAAACGCAAGCCACACTGAACCTCAAATTCTTTGTCTAGACATTTTGTTATACTTTCAGTCAATAAAAATGACTTAATTTTAAACAATTTTTTGTACCCTGACCTCTTAACCCTAATCTATTAGAAGCTGTCTCTGCGGGAGGAGACAATCTAGTGCTTATCTCAAAAAAGATTAGCATGACATCCAACACCTCTCCCAAAATTCTCCTTTATCATAACCCACTATCTGGCTCTCAACAGGCTGTGACATACACAAACCAGATCGCCTGGAATCATAACCAAAAAAAACAAGTGTGTGGTCCAGGAGTACACAAATCTGTAAATGTTGTGTGTGTAATTCTGTTTCTCCAAACCTGGAGGCAGACATGTGTTACACCCCAGTCAGCTGGTGTGGGCTGCAAATGGAAACACCAAAGTGGTAGTTTTAAAAAAGCCCAGACTGACGTAACCCAGAATGAGTGTGATATTTTCACACAGGCGCTTCTTACCTCCAGCCCACGAACATCTACCACAGACAACATGACACACGTCTAAAAAAATAGAGTCAGCAGAGGTCAAAGCACTTAAATACACTGACTGAGGGCTGGGACATGGATTCCCAGCTGGGGGAAAATCCCATCCCTGAGACTGAATCAGTGAGAAGCTTGATATTCATTAGATTTGGGAAATGGTGGCTCATGGTTAAGGTGTTGGACTACTAACCCGAACCAACCCAATGTGGGTTCGATTCCCAGCTGCACCAAGCCACCACTGCTGAGCCCCTGACCCTTTAACCCTCAATTGCTCAGTTGTATAAATGAGGTAAATGTAAGTCGCTCTGGATAAAGACGTCTGCCACATGCTGTAAATGTAGAAAATAAAGCCCTTATTTTCTCCATAGACTGTTGGGAAGAACAGGGAGTCAGGGCTTGTCAGTAGGAGTATTGTTTACTAATAATGGCCCCCTTATATATATATATATATATATATATACATACACCCTCACGCATCACTGTTCCGTAGCTGGGCTAAAAGACAGAGGATTCTTTAGTACTAGAAAAGCAACAAGTCATCGTTTGCAGCAACAGCAGAAACAATCGATTGTTTTTTCAGGCTCTGCTGATCTGATAACATCAGGATTGGTCATGGATTCCAGCTGCATGTGGTCACGTCCCACTCATTCACCTGCCCTGCATTATAAAAGGCTCTTTGAGGCGTGACTCCACCGCAGGAGGAGCCCAGACCGACATGGGAGTCTTGTTTCTAAGAAAGTATTTACAGACACTGACCTATGAGGGATTAATGATGATGATGATGATGATGTGAAAGCACAGAATGATTCCTTATTTTACTTTAAACATGACAGAAACCATGACTACGCCTCAGCGAGCTCCAAACGGCCCATTCCTCAACGATTACAAATTCCTCCCTACTTCCAATCTGGGTGCCAAAAACTGCTGCTCGCTCTGGTTCTTAACACAATGTGTTAAAAGGGTAAACACCTTCCTCGACAATCGAGGCAGCCAATGCGGAAGTAAATTACGAATCCCTTCGTGTTCAGCAATGCCACATTACAACAAACTAGAGAACCAAGGTCAGAACACTGACAGCTTTGTTATTAAGTTGCCAACAGTCAAACAGGAAACAGTCATTTCACAGGCGTTATGAATTTGCACCCAAGGCCAAAGCACCCGTGGCAGGAGAAGAAAAACTAATCTCACACAAAATTGTGGTTAGTCATGTCGTTCCTCGGCATCTGCTGATCCTGATTTAAAGCGCCGAATCGATATTGGCATGTTTTCCAGCTGGACCTGCTGATGCGGCTGTAAGGATTGGACACGAACACAGGATACAACATGTCTGAAATAACGCTGCTGTGAGGCACTGCCAAATCACGCCGTTTTATTTGGCACCAGCAGCAAATGCAAACAAAAAGTTACTTTAGTACTCTTTGCATTAGCATCCCTTCACTTCTTTCTAGCGTCTTTTAAATGTCCCTTATGGTCTGTAGAGGAATCGCCACCTACTGACGCTCTATAGGCTCCCATTTTTGGGAGAAACTGTCTTACAATAAATTCCTCCATGTATACGATTCAATCGGGTTACTTGATTGCCTGGTTTACATGTGTTCAGTTGTAAAATACCAATTAAATTAGTCACCCCTATTCTGAGATGGTATCTCCAAGCGTTTGATTGAATAAACACACCTGATGTGGGTAATCAGCAGTGGGTAGTGCAGGGATAATTGGAAAACAGGTAGGACAAAGAAACATGGGTTGTCCGTCCCGGGTGACTAAAAAAAAACAAAAACAAGCTGATGCCTGACCAGTACACGGTTGCACTGTGGGCTTGTGGGTAATAGTACAGGAAACCATGACTCATTACTCAGATACAGATCAGTAAAATCACAGCGTGATTGAAACAAAGCCACAGACAGCTTATCGCACGGGGCAGGTGGTATCAGAGCTGAAGGTAACAGTCTCGGATGAACCATGTGTGTGTGTGTGTGTGTGTATTGTATACAGCTAGTAGAAACACAGCCCCAGCCATTCATATGAACGACTGATTCCCGACCACTCCAGAGTGCGTAGCAGCCAAGTCACAGACAAGGGAACTACGGGTCACTACAGATGATTGTACAAAACCGGAGGTGGTCTTTGGGAAGCCTCAGAGAGCACAGTGTGGACTGAACGGCGCGCACACACACACACACACACACAATCTCTCCAACTACACACCTATACACAAACCCAACCTCCCATCTGGTTCCGACATCTGAGGTGTGACTTTAAACCCAGAAGGTGCAATGAAAATATTAAACACACACACACACACACACACACACGCAGGCACACATAGGTGAGAACAATGTACAGTTCAAAATAATTGTTCGATTATTATACTGACTGCTGTTATTACAAGAAACAAATTAACACCATGATTCATTTGTGTTTGTGTCAGAAACGATTAGTCGTCATTATTGATATAATTATCCGATATAATCCCAACATTCTGATCAGACCGATGTGTGTGTGTGTGTGTGTGTGTGTGTGTGTGAGACAGCGGCTCTGCGCTCGGCACGACAGTAAAGTTCAGTCACCTCACGGTTATTTACTTTGATTTAAAGCAGAGGTCATTGGCAATGCATTTAAAGCATTGGCAATCAGAGATTCCGAAGCAACAGTGTGACACGTCAATCAACACGGTCTGACCAATCAGAATCGAGACCCTGTAGTCTATCACACGATCACATGACAAACATTAAGCAAATACTATTAAGACTTAAATACTAAAAACTAAAACACACCCGCTTACATGGTGTGACGGAAAAAAATCTCAGAAACAAACTGTGTGCTAGTGAAGGTGTACAACACAGAGGGGTGTGTGTGTGTGTGTGTGTGTTGCAACGTGACTCAAGAATGTGAGGAGGAGGAGGAGGAGAAAAGCCCAACCTGTAACACCACACCAGATTATTTGTTACGGTTCAACATGTTTACAGGGGGAGGAAAATGTACTGAACACACACCAGCAGGTTTAACACAGAAACACACACGTACACACACACACACACACACTGAGCGGAGAACCTGATCCTGCACCGTTCTACTCTTTACTGAGAGGAAAACATTTTGCCATCAGACACACACACACACTGACACAAACACATACAAGCATACAAGTACAATATACACACAAACACATAAAAAGAGTTACACATGCAAAAACAGATATACACACAATTATACACACACAAAGATACACCACAAAAACAGCCAAACACAAACAGATAAGACACAGATGCACACACACAAAAAAACAACACAGCTACATACTCAAAATGCACTTAAATACACACACACACGCCAAAAAAATTACACAAACACAAAAAGATTTCTCTCACACACACACACACACATTTTTTCTTATTTAATATGTTTAAAAAGACTGAGCAATGTGCTTGGCTGTCATGGCCCTCAATGATGACGTCTCATGTAAAGCTACAAAACTGCACACAGACAGACAGACAGAGAGGGAGAAGATAGAGAGAGAGAGAGAGAGAGAGAGAGAGAGAGAGAGAGAGAGAGAGAGAGAGAGAGGAGAGAGAGATGAGAGAGAGAGTAACGTCGAGAGAGTAAAGAGAGAGAAAAGAGAGAGAGAGAGAGAGAGTAAAGAGAGAGTAAAGAGAGAGAGAGAGAGAGAGAGAGAGAGAGAGAGAAAAAAAAAAGCAAGACAGCGAGAAGAGACAGTTAGTAAGAGAAAAAGAGAGAAAGAAAAAAGAAAAAGTAGAAAGAGAGACAGAGGAGAGAAAAAAAAAGAGTGAGAAAAGGGAGACAGTGAGAGAAAAGAGAACATGACAGAGATTAAGAGAAAAACATGAGAAAGAAAGAAGAAGAAGCAAGACAAGAAGAAAAGAGACAGTGAGAGAAAGAAATGGAACAGAAATCAGAAAAAGAAAGAAAAATGAGAGAGAGAGATAAGAGAAAGTGAGAGAAAGAGAGGAGAAAAAGAAGAGAGAGATAGAAAAGATGGAGAGAGAGAAAATTGTATTAACCCCGAAACGGAGAAACTGCCACATCCTTTAAAACTCCTTCCTTCCTGTTAACATTTTTATTCTTATTTCCGATTTTATCATTCGAATAATTACATAAACTCACATTAAACACACCCTGTATTTACCTCTACTCCCCCCCCGCCCCTCACTGTACCATCCCACCCTTTTCCCAAACACACACACACGCATTGCTTTTTTCCTGATGACCGTTTTCCCAAATCTACTTCCTTCAGCCGCACAGTGGAAACGCGGCCGCCGCCAAAACGGATGCGATTGCGGCCAGACTCGGGGGGGCAGAACAATCAGGACTGAGGGGAGGGGTGAGGTGGGGTAGGGGTCCGACAACAGGGTGGAGAGGCAAGCACCGACTAACGGGATGACTACCACAAAACACACACTACAAACCGTGTCACCCTCAACACTCCTTCCTCGCACCCTCAACACTCCTTCCTCGCACCCTCACTACTCCTTCGCACCCTCACCTTCCTCACCCTCTCCACTCCTTCCACTTGAACCCTATCCACTTCGGCTTCTCTCTCTACTCTTTTCTCTCACTCTTTCTCACCCCCTCCCCGTTGCTACATCCTGTGCTGAAACTGGAGACTCCTTTAATCAATGTTCGAAATAAAAGCATCCTTAAAGAACGTCTGACTTTAGATATGAATAAAAAGTGTAAACAATTCGTTTCTATGGAAACGTCATGAAAAGGTCATTTTGCATTTGATCTATGAAGATCAATGAAATTTAGATCTAATTTAACTTTATTTAAATGTCGGTTTTAAACACAACGACATTAGAATTATTTCTCTTCACATTTTTAACTCCACAGTTTATGTTTTCTTCAAACTTTTATTTTATTTCCTGACTGATTTATTGTGGAACTGGGGGGGGGGGGGGCACATTTATTCCGGTACAGATGTGACTATATCAAATCCAGCTGTGACAGATACAAGAGACAGATGTTAATACGCTTCTGCTGCATTGGTGAGTTCTGTGGAATTAGAGATAGTGTTGTGTGTGTGTGTGTGTTGTGTGTGTGTGTTGTGATTAAGTCCCTGCCAGCATCCAGCTGCAAGCTCAAACCAGAAGCTGTACACAAGTCACAGACCGAATAATCAGATCGGATCACTCGATTGTTGCCGAAAATAAACAGACGATTTCCGACACGCCAGAAAGTGAAAGGAACCTGAATCCCGCCATCAAATTACACTCAAGCATCTGCTGACTCGCCTCAGTGGCCGCCATTTTTACCCGAGACTTTACCTTTACACTGAACTGAGCAGTCACACCCCGTTCACTGAGTCATCACACACACACACTAGTAAAGTAAAAGTTACACACTCAGAGTAAGAGACCGTCACTGAGAGAGAAAGCACGAACAGTCACCGGACCGCGCGAGCGAAGAGAGAGAGAGAGAGACACGAGTTCACCGACGCCCGACGAGAGGAGAGGAGGAAAACGCGTCACGACGCGCGCGAGCGAGAGAGAGAAGAGCACGCAGTCACCGGCGCGCGCGAGCGAGAAGAGAGAGAGACACGCAGTCACAGAGAGAGAGAGAGAGAGAGACACGCAGGCACGACGCGCGCGAGCGA
>VCAZ01000100.1:0-15000 GCA_005784505.1 Bagarius yarrelli
TACACTTCTCTCTATTCTATCCATATGACTTGTATTTACTGTATCACACAATCTTAACTATCTTCCCACTTTCTCTATTCTATCATATTACTCTGTATTTACTGTATATACATCCATAAAACTATCTATCCTGACCACTTCTCTCTATTCTATCCATATTTACTCTGTTTACTGAATATACATTATAACTATCTAGCCTTACATTCCTCTATTCCCCCCAAGTATTCGTATTTATGTAATATAATCTATAACTATCTATCCTTACACTTCCTCTCTATTCCCTCCCCCATATTTTACTCGTCTTTCTGGATTATCATCCAAACTATCTATCCTTACACTTCTCTCTATTTCATCCATATTTACTCTGTACTCTGTATTTACTGTATCACACATCCATAACATCTATCCTTACACTTCTCTCTATTCTATCCATATTTACTCTGTTTTACTGTACACACATCATAACTATCTATCCTTACACTTCTCTCTATTCTATCCATATTTACTCTGTATTTACTGTAATATACATCCATAATCTATCATCCTTACACTTCTCTCTATTCTATCCCATATTTACTCTGTATTACTGTATTGTATCATAACTATCTATCCTTAACCTTCTCTCTATTCTATCCATATTTTTACTGATTTACTGTATAACATCTATCCTTCATCCGTACACTATCTCTATCCAACTCATCCTATTATTTACTCTGTATTTACTGTAATATACATCTATAACTATCTCTCCTTACACTCTCCTATTCTTCCATATTTCCTCTGTAGTACTGAAATCATAACAAACACTTGTATATGTGCATATCGATATGTATATATCCATTATATCATTCTTTTCCTGCTATAACCTTATTTATAATCATATTTATAGATACCATATATACCATATATACACACTACTGCCCTTCTGTACTTGATTTACCCCCACTCTTGTAATTATCAACCTCCTACACTTATTTATTTATTACCCTGCTATTTATTGTAAAATAGCCACTTATGCACTTCTGGTTAGATGCTAACTGCATTTCATTGGCTCTGTACATGTACCTTACACAATGACAATAAAGTTGAATCTAATCTAATCTAATCTAATCTAATACCACATTAAAACTCTGTTTATTGTAGTAAAACCATGCTTCATTTTCATAAGAGTCATCTGTCAGCATGACACGCTGTTGTATTGATGTTCGGATATGTGACTGGAGGTGGCGGTGCTTCATGATCCGAAATCCATTTTTGTGTTTACAAGTTTTAGGGATTTACACCATTAATTGTCTTTTATTTTGCTGTTGCTTGGCGTTGGTATTTTATTTTCATTTTGCTAATTTAATGTAATCACTTTTCCACCAGAATTTCAACACTTACTGCAATCAAAACAAGGTATCGGTATTAACACCAGCCGAGCGCAATCCTCCTAGAATGGAGGCGACGTCCCAGCATGCAACGCAGCATGGTGTAGATTCAGATTTCCTACAGCTACGTAAGCTGATTAGTTTGCTGGGTTTTCTTGTTAGCCAGAGTTTAGTTCAAGTTTTATTTCAAGTTTTAATTCTTTATTGTTTCGGTTTGTGTGTTTTCACTTTAATAAATATTTTCTGCACTTGCATTTGCTTCTAAACCTGCAGGATTTGTCACAAGATCTTTATTAAAACCAAAAAACCTGTTCTCCTGAAACCCAGTTCTCCCAGGTGCCTTTGCACTGTTTTTGGGAAATAAATCCATCCCACACAGTCTGTCATGCTCTTTCTACAGAATCAGGTAACTGTGAACTTGGCTGGCCATCAGGGGGCTGCCAAAATGACATGAAATTGAATAAAAAATGATCTCTCTCTCTAATATATATATATACACCACTATCCCGTCATAATTATAGAAACCATCAGAATTATACAAAAACGCAATATAACAGAGCGTGGCATTACAGACAGAGAGACATTTCACATATTAAGGATGAAAACCATTTTTATTAAAGCAAGAAACCCAAGAAAACTCCAAACCTCTACACTACAACTACAACCTGTACCACATAAAACATCTGGAACAGTTTAGAATCAATATTGAGCTAATAACATAAGAAAAACATTAAAGATATAGATTAAAATATAGGGGGTTAGGCGTCGACGGCACTGGTCTGAAAATGGCAAATAAACACTTTCCTGGACTGAGACAAGCTAGTTTCCTTCGGGGTTAGCCGAACTCTCCTCACCATGTCTAACTGTTCTGTAAAAGGCCGTCTTGAAAACAGATTTTTAAGTATGTCTGACACAAAGTTCATTTCTCCCCCTCTGACAGCCATTGTGGACTTAAAAATTGCAATTCACCTGTACAGACGTGTTTCGCTAGTTAAACGTGGCTGTAACAGTTTTACTCTGAGACATCCCCTTGGTTCAGCTAGCTGGCTCTGGGAGGTGAATTTGTAATCAGATTGGTTAAAAAAAGCAGTCTTTAATATATTAACCAATGATCAATCTGCCACTGCTAATATAGTCTAAGTTCCATGCGCAGCAACTGCTGATTCTGAAGCCTTTGGCAGATTAGATTAACATGGCAGAACATAGTAACTGAAATCTGATTGGACAAAATGTCCAGACATTCATATACACATACTGGAAGCAGTTCAGCAAGAGAAACATTACAAAATGAAGAGAAAAAACTGTTGGAATAAATTAATGGAACAAATATTAGAATTTAGGCTGCGAATCGAACCCACAATCTTCAGGTTGGTAGTCCAACACCTTAACCATGAGCCACCACTTCCCACATATTATTTATTATATTATTATTATTATTATTATTATTATTATTATTATTTATTATTATTATTATTTATTATTATTATTATTATTATTATTATTATTATTATTTTATCCTACCTGCCTGTTAACATGTTAATGCAGACAGGTCATATTGCTAGCTATTCAAAATAGTTTTTGCCAGCAGATATAATTATATTTTAATTTTTTATTAATATTACAATTTTTATTATTTATTTTCAATTTTTTTTCCTACTTTCATTATGAAAGTACCGATAAACTAACAATTAGAATCACTTAGAATCACCCCGATCCGCCTTCGCCTTTTTAATACCAGAGGAAGTGCTGCCCCCTTCTGTTTTGCCTTATTCTTATTCTTGCCTTAATCTATCCATCCATCAATCCATCCATTGTTTATACCTGTTTTATTCTTTATTAGGGTCACAGGGGGCTGGAGTTACCAGCTGTTTTATGGTAACGGCAGGGGTCTTCCTGGACAGACCGAGCAAACTATCCAACTATCCAATTCTCAATACAGATTTGTGCTCAGGTCTGATTTTTTTTCATATAGCCGTTCACATTGTTGTCCTGATATCAGATTTTCAGTGTGAACTGATCAACAAAACAACACAACAAAACCAGCATGCACAAAAGAACAGATTCTATGTCCACACTCAGAATCGAATAGAATAGAATAGAATAGAATAGAACTAGAATAGAATAGAATAGAATAGAATAAAAAATAGAATAGAACGAAGAGAATAGAATAAAAAATAGGATACAGAATAAAAAAATAGAATAAATAGAAAGAATAAAATAAGAATAGATAGAATAGAACAGAATAAATAGAATAGAATAGAATAGAAATAGAATAGATAAAATAGAAAGAATAAGATAAAAAAAAGAATAGAATAGAATAAAATAAAAAATATAAATAGAATAGAATAAAAAATAGAATAGAATAGAATAGAAATAAATAGAATAAATAGAATAGAATAGAATAGAATAAAAAAAGAATAGAATAGAAAAAAAATAGAATAGACAGAATAGAATAGAATAGAATAGAATAGAATAGAATAGAATAAATAGAATAGAATAGAATAGAATAGAAAATAGAAAAAATAGAATAGAATAGAATAGAATAAAGAAAATAATAAATAGAATAAAAAATAGAATAGAATAGAAAATGAATAGAATAGAATCAATAGAATAGAATAGAAAAATAGAAGAATAGAATAAACAAAAGAATAAAGAAATATAGAATAGAAATAGAATAAAGAATAGAATAGAATAGAATAAATAGAATAGAATAGAATAGAATAAAAAATAGAATAGAAATAGAATAGAATAGAAAAAGAATAGAAATCTAATAGAATAAAAAATAGAATAGAATAGAATAGAATAGAATAGAATAGAATAGAATAAATAGATAGAATAGAAAAAATAGAATAGAAAACAGATAAAAAATAGAATAGAATAGAATAGAATAGAATAGAATAGAATAGAATAAAAAAAAAATAGAATAGAATAGAATAGAATAGAATAGAATAGAATAAGAATAGAATAGAATAGAACAGAATAGAATAGAATAAAAATAGAATAGAATAGAATAGAAAGAATTAGAATAAAACTAAATGAATAAATAAGAATAAATAAATAGAATAGAATAAAAAAATAGAATAGAATAGAACAGAATAGAAAGAATAGAATAGAATAGAAGATAATAGATAAAAATAGATAGAAAAACAAATAAAAATAGAATAGAATAGATAAAAAATGAATAGAATAGAATAGAAATACATAAAAAATAGAAATAGAATAGAATAAAAAATAGAATAGAATAAGAATAGAATAGCATAAAAAAATAGAATAGAATAGAATAGAATAGAATAGAATAGAATAGAATCGAATAGAATAGAATAGAATAGAATAGAATAGAATAGAATAATAAAAAATAGAATAGAATAGAATAGATATAGAATAGAATAGAATAGAATAGAATAGAATAGAAGAAAAATAGAATAGAATAGAAAAAAATAAAACAGAATAGAATAAAAAATAGAATAAAATAGAATAAAAAAATAGAATAGAATAAAGAATAAAAATAGAATAATAGAATAAAAATAGAATAGAATAGAATAAATAGAATAGAATAAAAAATAGAACAGAATAAAAAATAGAATAGAATAAAATAGAATAGAACAGAATAAAAAATAGATAAAAAATAGAATAGAATAAAAAATAGATAGAATAGAATAGAATAGAATAGAAGAATAGAATAGAATAGAATGAATAGAATAATAGAATAGAACATAGAAAATAGAATAGAATAGAACAGAAAGAAAAAATAGAAAGAATATAAATAAAAATAGAATAGAATAGAATAAAAAATAGAATAAATAGAATAAAAAATAGAATAGAATAGAAACAGAATAAAACAGAATAGAAATAGAATAGAATAGAATAGAATAAAAAATAGAATAAAATAGAATAAAATAGACATAGAAATAGAATAGAATAGAATTATGATAAAAAATAGATAATAGAATAGAATAGAATAGAATCAGAATAAAAAATAGAATAGAATAGAATAAAAAATAGAATAGAATAGAATAGAACAAATAAATAAACTAAATAAATAGAATAGAATAGAATAGAATAGAATAAAAAATAGAATAGAATAGAACAATAGAATAGATAGAATAGAATAAAAAATAGCAAATCAACATAGAATAGAATAATAACAACTAAATGAATAAATAGATAACAAGTAGAATAGAATAAAAAATAGAACCTAATCGAATAAATAGATAAAAAAAAGAATAAATAATAGAATAGAATAGAATAAAAAATAGAATAGAATAAACAAACAGATAAAATAGAATAGAATAGAATAGAATAGAATAGAATAGAATCAAAAATAGAATAGAACAAATAAACAATAGAAAATAGAATAGAATAGATACAAAATAATAGAAAAAAAATAGAATAGAATAACAGAATAGAATAGAATAGAATAGAGAATATAATAGAATAGTAATAGAATAGAATAGAACAGAATAAAAATAGAATAGAATAGAAAAAAAATAGAATGAATAGAATAACAAATAGAATAGAATAAATAGAAGATAGAAATAAAAAATAGAATAGAATAGATATAATAGAATAATAGAATAAAAGAATAGAATCGAATAGAATAGAATAGAAAAAAATAGAATAGATAGAAATAATAGAATAAATCAGAATAGAATGAATAGAATAGGAAAAATAGAATAGAATAGAATAGAAATAGAACAAATGAGAAACTAAATAGAATGAATAGAAGAATAAAATAGAATAGAATAGAAAGCAATGAACAATAGAATGAAAAAATAAAAATAGAATAGAAATAGAATAAATACAAATAGATAAAAAATAGAATAGAATAGAATAATAAAATAGAATAGAAGAAATGAAAAATAAAGAATAGAATAAATAAAAAATAGAATAAAATAGAACTCGAATAGAATACAAAATAGAATATAATAGACACAGAAGAAAAAATAGAATAGATAGAATAAAAAATAAATAGAATAGTAAAAAATAAACAGAATAGAATAAAAAAATAGAAGAATAAAAGAATAAATAGAATAGACAGAATAAAATAGAATAAATAGAATAGAATAGAATAATAAAAAACATAGAAAAGAATAGAATAGAATAGAATAAAAAAAATAGAATAAATAGAATAGAATAGAATAGAATAAAACTAGAAAGAATATGAATAGAATAGAATAGAATAGAATAGAAAGAATAGAAAATAGAATAGAATCGAATAGAATAGAATAGAATAATAAAGAAAAACAATAAATAGAATAAAGAATAGAATAGAATAGAATAAAAATAGAATAGAATAGAATAGAAAAAAATAGAATAGATAAATAAACAATAAAAAATAGAATTAATAACAGAATAAAAAAAAATAGAATAGAATAGAATAAAAAATAGAATAGAATAGAATAGAAAATAGAATAGAATAGAATAGAATAGAATAGAATAGAAGAGATAGAGAATAGAAAAAATAGAATAGAATAGAATATAATAAAGAATAATAAATAGAAAGAATAGAATAAAAAATAGAATAGAACTAGAATAATAGAATAAATAAAATAGAATAGAATCGAATAGAAATAAAAAAAATAGAATAACAAGAATAGAATAGAATAGAATAAAGAATAGAATAGAATAATAGAACAGAATAAAATAGAATAGAAATAGAATAATAGAATAGAATAGAATAGAAAGAATAGAATAGAATAGAATAGAACTAGAATAGAATAGAATAGAATAGAATAGAATAGAATAGAATAGAATAGAATAGATAATAGAATAGAATGAAATAGAATAGAATAAAAAATAAATAGAATAGAATAGAATAATAGAACAAATAAATAAATAGAATAGAATAGAAAAAACAAAAAAGAATAGAATAAAAAATAGAATAGAATAGAATAGAATAGAATAGAATAGAATAAAAAAGAATAGAATAGAATAGAATAGAATAAAAAAATAGATAGAATAAGAATAGAATAGAAAAAATAGAATAGAATAGAATAGAATAGAAAGAACAGAATATAGAATAGAATAGAAAGAAATAGAACAAAAATAGAATAGAATAGAATAAAAAATAGAATAGAATAAATAAAAATAGAATAAATAGAGAATAGAATAGAATAGAATAGAATAGAAGAAAACGAATAGAATAGAATAAAAACTAGAATTAATAGAATAGAATAGAATAAAAAATAGAATAGAATGAACAGAATAAAACAGAAAGATTAGAAATAGGAATAGAATAATAGAATAGAAATAGAATAGAAACGAATAAAAAATAGAATAGAATAGAACAGAATAAACAGAAATGAAAAATAGAATAGAATAGAATAGAATAAAAAATAAATAGAATGAATAGAATAAGAGAATAGAATAAAAATAGAATAGAATAAGAACATAGAATAGAATAGAATAGAATAGAATAAAAATAGAATAGAATAAAAAAATAGAGATAGAAAGAATAGAATAGAATAGAATAGAATAAATAGAATAGAATAGAATAGAGAATAATAGAATAAAAATAGAATAGAATAGAAAGAATACAAAATAGAATAGAATAGAATAGAATAGAAAAAAAATAGAATAGAATAGAAAAAATAATGAATAGAATAATAGAAAGAATAGAACTTTAGAATAGAATAGAATAGAAAAATAGAATAGAATAGAATAGAATAGAATAGAATAAAAAATAGAATAGAAATAGAATAGAATAAAAAAAGAAAGAATAGGGGAATAGAATAGACTAGAATAGAACAGAGAATAGAATAGAATAAAAGAATAGAATAGAATAGAATAATAGAATAGAATAGAATAGAATAGAAAATAGAATAGAATAGAATAGAATAGAATAGAATAGAATAGAAAATAGAATAGAATAGGAATAGAATAGAATAATAGAATAGAATAGAATAGAAAATAGAATAAATAGAATAGAATAGAATAGAATAGAATAGAATAGAATAGAATAGAATAGAATAGAGAAACTGGAGAGTCAGAACAACAATCTTCATCTAAACATCAGCACGACAAAGATAACGAACTTTATTGGAGCTTCTATTGGAGAGAGTGGACAGTTAAGAAAGAAAACCGTGTCTCCATCACCTCATTCGATTAGGAGACTTTAAACTGCTCTCTCAGGTAATTAGGACTTTTTACACCTGCTCCGTTAAGAACATTCAGATAGGAAACATCACAGCCTGGTTTGGGAAACAGCAGCCAGCAGGACAGATAAGCCCTCCAGAGGGTGGACTGATCAGCCGAGTGTACTGTCCACACTGAGTTTCCTGTCCTGCACTCTATCTACAGTAAGCAGTGCTTAACCAGGTCCAGGAAGATCCTAAAGGACCTCAGACATCCAAATAACAAACTCTGTTCTCAATTACGATCAGGAAAATGTTTCTGATTCTTAAAACTCAGAGAGATTGAGGAGGATTTTTCCCCCTTTATGCCACCCAGGCCCTTTTATCGTTATTATAATAAGTACAGTAACATTAGAGCAATCGTCACCATGCAGTTCATATAGAATGTTAAATAACATGTATAATAATGAAATAAAAACATGTTTTTGGACTGTGTGAGGAAACTGGTGATGATGAAACTCCACACAGAAAGGGACTCGAACCTTTGCAAACCACTAAGCCACCGTGCTGCCAGGCTACTAATTAATATCCAAAATACATTTAAAAGTGCTGGGTGTCCAGTAGATGGCAGCAATTTACACTAAACTATAGCCATTTCTAACGTTGAATTAAACTAAAGTGAATTAGACATAACATTTAATTTTAATCAATTATATACAAACATCATTTGTCTAAAAAACAGTAATCATAATTAGATGACATAATTAGTAACGTTATGTTGAAGTGCGACTGCGCGGGGAAAGACTGATCATGTGTTGATCAGGGGTGAGTCAGGAGAGCAATAAGCAATAAGGCTCAAGGCATGGGCAGGAGTGGGCTGAGCCCACCCAAACGTCTTTCTTGCCCATCCAATAAAAAGACAGCGGTATACAAATACGTATTTGTTATCTTTTGTTTAGTTTATAATTTAATAAAAGCAGTCTGAGGTGGACTCTGTTAAAAGGTCATCTTCTATACTCGCTAATTCCCTAATTCGGGGTCATGGGGATCTGCTGGAGTCTATCCCAGCCGTCTAGGGGTGAAAGGCAGGAGGGGGACACCCTGGACAGGTCACCAGTCCATCACAGGGACACACACACTCACACTCACTCCTATGGGCAATTTAGAATCACCAATCAATCCAACATACATGTTTTTGGACTGTGGGAGGAAACCGGAGTACAAGGGGTAAACACACAAGCCCGGGGGAGAACATGAACGAGAGAGTGAAGGTGAGAGTAAAACCATCAGCAATTCGCGGCAAAATAAACTTTTTGTTTGATCTGACGTCACGTTAGAGGCGGTGAAAGAGGGCGGGGCAGGGAGCCAATGCGCGCAACAAACACTGACAGGTCGCGTGGAATATAGGCGAGCGGTGAGATACAGTGAGTACAGCGTGGATTTTTTTTGCTTTTATTCTTCAGTGTGTGTATGTGTGTGTGTCAGTTCTCAGTTTTATCCTTTCATACCGGTCGAATTCAGCTAATCCGCGTAGGGAGTGGCGTAGGGATTGTTTTGGTTTGTATTTTCGACCATTTTTACACCTTTTGTAGTGTTAATTATTGATTTAAGTAATTAATGATTCTTTTTAAGAGTCGTTTTGGACACTGTAACAAAAAATCCGCGTGTTTATACAAAAATAAACGCTGTTGTTGTTATTGAAGTTCATCGAGGGTTTCTGCGCATGCGCGTTACACTTTCTTCACGCCTACATCTACATTTGTTTATTATTATTAACTGCTGGAAGATTTTTTCAAATTTTTGTAATTTTTTTATATTATCTTATATATAAAAAAGACTTTTCCTTGTTGTGTTTTTTATTATTATGTTATTTATTTGTTCCCTTTTGTAAGCGATACATTCTGATAACGGAGGCGGCTTGATGACGTGTTCTGGTGTTTGTAAACAGAGCGCGGCGTAGTGACGTCACCCGTTTGGCTCCGATTGTAAAATGAAAGGGGATGTTTTTTAAAGGTGCAGTAAGCAATTATTTTTTAAAACATCCAACATAATATCTGAATAACTCGAGAAACCAGTGCGGTTAAACTGTACACAAAGCAGGAGATTATTTAATTCAGTGTAAAATCTGGCATCTGAACCGGAAAGATCAGCACAGGTGTTGTTTTGTGTTTGGACGCACATGTTCTCATTCATTTTAATAAGACTAATAACTGAGTTCATTAAAAAAAAACAAGGGTGGTGATGGAGAGAGTCATAACTAATAATACACCAACTCAGCTGAGCATAATAACCTGTAATTAGGGAATTTTCCTCCTTAATCAAAGTCTATTAAAGTCTCTTCAGGACGGGTTTAGTACATCACATATACATGGAATAATGTTTGTCCTGGAAAGGGTTTGGGTTCGAATCAGCTTTGACGTCTAGTGAGTGAGTATCTGACTTATTTTACAAAAATAAAATCAGTAAATTAAGTCAGAACGATGAGTAACAATTTTGAACAAGAAAAAAATGGACAAAATATTTAGGTTTGTTAAATAGTCATTTGATTTCTCGCCAGTAAATTTCCATCCTCTTCCATTTATCTCAAATTTTGAACAGAATTAAATATGAAGAATAACATCAGTTATTAGTTATAAGTGTTGATTAGAGTTGGGATTTTCTGCTATAAATCAGCTCTCACCTCTCTCGCGTGGAACAATTTGAGAATAAATCTGATTATTAGAAAATAAAATAATAAATAAATAAGTAAACAATAGTAATAATTGCAGTGAAGTGATGTCCCGGTTTAATTTATCAGTTACAATAGACGTAACTCAATAATTAAACTAATTGCTCAAGCTATAACGACGAATAAATAATCAATGAATTGTTTCAATAATCGTTGATTATCGACTGTCGAAATATTTGTTTGTTCCAGCTCTATAAACAGCTTAATACTGATATAGTAGTTCACAAAAAGGTGTAACAACAACAAAAAACCTGTTGAAAAGAGTAAGAGTTTTTTTTTGAAGACAGTCGGTGTCTCTGCTTTTCTGACACTGACGGGAAGTTTGTTCCACCATCTGCTTTTTCTGACACTGACGGGAAGTTTGTTCCACCATCTTGGTGCCAGAACAGAGAAAAGTCTTGAGGCAGACCTACCTCGTGTCCTAGGGGATGGTGGAACAAGCCGAGCAGAAATAATAAAACTGAACAACCAAATTAATTCCAACTTGTAAATGTTGCTTCTGGTTATATGATCTGATGAGATCTGGTGAGATCTGGTTTTAGTTCTAATGTTTATAGTTGTGTGTTTTTATTTGAAGGGTTTGGATCTTACCCCAGTTCAATCAGTGACTTTAGTGTCTTTATATAAACATTTGCTGTTTTTTTATTGTTGGGGTTTAAATTCGATTTAATTCAAGCTGGAAAACAGACCATAATTTATAGTCACCTGTACATTGTGTTAACATAATAATGTTTTTTTAAAGTTGTATTAATTGAATATCATTTTATTATGCATTACATATATAAATATAATAATTTAGGTACTAATAATATATATATATATATTTCCATATATAATTCCACCAATTGACAGCTAAAAATTTGCTTGTTTGTTTGATTTATTGTTAGTTTTATTGTTAATTTGCTTGTTTTATTTATTCATTTAATCTTTCTTTGTTTGCCTTATCATTAGTTTTATGGTATTGTTTGTTTAATTGCTATTTGTTTATTTTTTTTATTTATTGATACCTTGTGTTGTTGTATGTTTGTTTGTTTTATTGTGTTTACTTGTTTTATTAAATTTTTGTTTGTTTGTCTTATTGTGTTTGTTTGTTTGTTTTATTTGATTATTTTTTGTTTGTTTGTTTGTTTAATTGTGTTTTCTTGTTTATTCAATTATAGCTTGTTTGTTTGTTTGTTTGTTTGTTTGTTTGTTTGTTTGATTGTTTTTATCTCTTTTGTTTAATTATTTGATGGGGATGTTTATTGCAGTAATTGACAGACGCAGGGTTGGCAGTCGTTTCTGCTCTGTTAAAGCCGCTTTATCTCCTCTTAACAATTTATAACGGCAAATTATATGTTACTTATTAATTGTATGAAGTTGTTTTTGTTGTTGATTTTGTGCTTGTGTAAATCCACCTGCGCCACAGCCCCCCAAAAACTCCCATGGTCTTTTACTCGATTCATTTCGAGCTGCAGAAAAAGTAATTCTGAGCTTTCAGACTCCCAAAAGCGAAACCAGTAAAGAAATGAGGTTGAATCCAGTCGACTCCTGCTGTGCTAAGAGAAACCGAGTGTGTTTGTGTGTTTGTGTGTGTGTGTGTGTGTGTGTGTGTGTGTTGTGTGGCCTCTCTCTCATATCTGTGGTTTGACAGGTTATTGTTGTAAAGTGGTGCTTTCTGTGGCAGGTGTCTGGAAAGTACCAATGTGTCAAGCCAATAACAAAACAACTCTGTGTGTGTGTGTGTGTGTGTGTGTGTGTGTTGTTTTGCTATAGTAAGAAATAAATGAGGTCTAGTCAATCAAATCAAGTCATGCAGGCGCTGTTGTCTTTGCTCTCCACACACACACACACACACACACAGGGGGCGACCTTAAAGGTTTGAAATGAAATTGTGTGTGTGTGTGTGTGTGTGTGTGTGTGGTAAATATGATCGATCCCAGAATAAATCATTTCAGCTTACTGCAAAAAAATTGAGCTTTTATTTAAATTAGATCAGTTTTATCATTTATTCTTTAAATGTTTTGCAGGTTCTTTATTAAATTAGAGAAGAATCAAAAAGAAGGTCGACCGATTTTAGCCAAATATTTATAAAGCTGATTTTTTTTACTAATATTTTAGCTTTAATTTAATTTGTTAATTTTAATAAATGCAGTATGTAGGTACGTGAAGGATAAAGGTTACATTTCTGCTGAAGTATTAATACCAGGACTGCGCAGTCCATCGTTTCAGCATCGATATCGCAGCGTGTGTATCTGCTGTAGTCCCATCGCAGGATGTTCAGTGTCGAGTGTTGATCATATTTGACTGCACTACAGTTCAGAACACACGTGATTTGTGGATTAATGATGAAGTTTAATATTAAAGTGAACGTTTATCATTTGCGCAGTGTTTAAGTTCTGCTACTGTGTGAACATTTTTAATTAATGACTTTTGCAGCTTTAACAAAGATGAACTGTATTTAATTTATACAGCGAAGACGATACAGTGTGACTTTACATTTAATTATTTAATTTCTGTATCTGAATCTTTAGAAAAACATTAAAAACACAGTTAATTTCATTTAATTTCATTGGTTTATCGTGTTTGTCTATGATTATAAATAAACACAATATTAAAAAAAATCATGAATTCTTTACAAATAGAGATATTCAAGTCATCTGCTGATATTCGTTTATATTGAAATTAATATATCGCATTAAAACTAAATATCAAAATGGGGTTTTTTCCCCAATATGGAGCAGTTCTTAACGAGACGGTTACATTTTATTTTAGTGTTTATTCCAGATTCATTTCTCTGTCACTGTTTACACAGTGAGAAAAACAGCAGTCCTTATAAGCTAAACTGTGATTTATTTTCCTTTGTTTTGGCACAACAAGCATTCGTTAACTACTTATTTAAAATTCTATGTATTATTTTCTCATTTTTGCAAAACGTCTGTTCGGAATGCAGGCCAATTCTCACACAACTTAAACTTGAGTTCAGAACAAATAACATAACACAAACGCTGAATAAAACCAAAAATTTGTACAATAAAATATATTTACAACAAAAAATGAAATGTCATCCAAACTTTTATACTGTTTCTAAATATATTTGAATCGAATATTATTGTAGAAATACAGAAAATAATGATAGTTTTTGTATTTGGAGGGTCCTGGAGGTTAAATGCAGGCAAATCCATCCATCCCTGTGGATGAGGCTGGTTTCCGTTTGGTCAAAGCACGAGGTTAATTGGGAGAAGAGACACAGTGGCTGTCCCAGTCCAGGGCCACACATCACTGAGCGTCTCCGTTGGTAGGTGACTTTCTAACACTTTCATCCAGTCACAATCGTCTTGTGGATGGAGTACATGGGCATGCGAGGCATCCAGATCACTTCTCACCCCTGAACAGCTAAGCATGAAGATTCCACTTGGGACAGCAAATCCCTTCTGATGAGAATCGGCCTGGGGGCCGTCAGCAGTTCTTTCAAATCCAGAAACCAAAGCTGTTTTCGGCCAATTCAGAGCAACAAGGATGACTGATGCCCTCTCCTTTCTGAACTTTTTCTGCATCAGAGGCAGAATCCTGACCAGTGGGAGGGTGCACAGCTTGGCCTCTGACTAACATGATTTCACTTGGTCGGAACTTGGGTTCTTATGTTAAGCAGCCCCCATATGACACACCGCTGCCCCAGAATCCTCTGAAACGCTTTTAAGATAACAGATTAAGGAGACTCCACCGAATTGAGGCTTTTGCACCAAATTAAAACATACACCAAGATTTGTTATAGATTGAGTAGGAGGCATTAGGGGGAAAGTCATCGATGTCTTAGCTCCAGTTTGACATCGTCTGGCTGCAAGGAACC